>PVKV010010683.1:0-74471 GCA_004027835.1 Alouatta palliata | reverse complement strand
ATAAATGAAGAAAAGAAAGAAAGAGAGAGAGAGAGAGAGAAAGGAAGGAAGGCAGATCTCTCTATCCTCTGCATGGAGACTGGAGGCAGGGAGACCAGGAGAAGGCTGCTGCAATTGTCCTGGAGCCAGATGCTGTGGCTTGAATGGAGGCCATGGCTGAGGGAAGAGAGAGAGAGAGGATAGGGAGAAGACAAGGAGATGAGATCACTGAAACCTGGTGACTCGTTGGCCGTGGGAGTAAGGGAGAGGGATGATGGCCTGGTTTCTCTCCAGGGTGACTGGGGAGGAGACGGTGTCATCAACCTGTTAGAGAAATTAGGTGGGGAGGGCGATGTTGAGCTGCACTGAGACAATGTGGGGTTAGACGTGCCAGGGAAGGGCGGGGGAAAATCCACGTCATCCATGCCGTTGCTTAAGCACATCTGGTCCATGAGAGACCGTTGGAAGCCCAAAACAGAGATTTGGGAGTCCTCAGCATCAGGTGGCACCTGAAACTTGAGGCAGAGATAAAGTTCCCCAGGGATGAGAAAAGAGGCCAAAGCTCTGAGCTTCTCTAAGAATTAAGAGGCCAAGGCTGGGCAGGATGACTCACACCTGTAATCCCAGCACTTTGGGAGGCCAAGGCTGGTGGATCATGAGGTCAGCAGTTCAAGACCAGCCTGGCCAAGATGGTGAAACCCTGTCTCTACTAAAAATACAAAAATTAGCTGGGCGCGGTGGTGGGCCCCTATAATCCCAGCTACTTGGGAGGCCGAGGCAGGGAACTGCTTGAACCCGGGAGGTGGAGGTCTCAGTGAGCTGAGACCCAGCCTGGGTGACAGAGTGAGACTCTGTGTCAAAAAAAAAAGGCCAAGATGGAAGGCCAGGGATGAGGCTAAAAAGGTAGGAGGAAAATCCAAGCTTTAGAAGGCAAGAAGAGGTAGGCACGTTGCTGAATGCCTGTCTACTAAAAATACAAAAATTAGCTGGACATGGGGTGGCGCCTGTAATCCTAGCTACTCGGGAGCTGAGGCAGGAGAATTGCTTGAACCTGGGAGGTGGAGGTTGCAGTGAGCCAAGATCGCGCCATTGCACTCCAGCCTGGGCGACTAGAGCAAGACTTCAACTCAAAAAAAGAGGAAAAAATTGAAAGGAAGGGAGATTGCAACACCACTGCATGTTGTCAAAGGTCAAGACAGATTAGGGCTGAAAGTGGACAAAGAGGTCACTTTGTCCCCGGCCAGAGTCCCTTCAGAGGTGTCTTGAGGACAGCCCTCAGCCTGTGGGGCATTGGGAATGAGGCACAGTGAGAACTCAGAGGCAGTGAGTGGGGATGACTTGAGGTCTGGCCATCAAGGGAAGAAAAAATGGGTGGGTGCATGGGGGAGGGGTGGAGTGAGAAAAGGTGGGGTTTAGGGGTGGCTGCTGGAGATGACAGCCACTTGGGGACATTTCAGTGCCGAGGGAGGGGATGGGGACTGGGATGTGGGCATGGGGATTCTGGAAGGAGGAGAGGTGAGTTTGGAGCAAGACACAGGACAGCTTCTGAGGGACTGGGAGGGAGAAGGAAGGACAGATGCGGAGGGTCAAGCAGCGCCTATCACATGGCACTTGCCTCCTCTCAGAGTGGCAGGAGAGCGGGTCTGATGCAGACGAGGATGAAGGCCTGCGGGTGAAGGAGAGAGGCGAGTACTCGAGGGATCCTGGCAGCTCTGACGATCTGGCTGTGACTGGAGAGGATGGCCTTGTCGTGACCGCAGCTGTCGTTGCGGCGGTGGTTGTGGTCATGATGGTGATTTATCTCCAGAAGCCCAGAGCAGCTGGCGTGTAGGAGTGAAGGGGATGGAGTGGCAGTGCCCCGGTTATGGTTTTATAGGCTTGGCACAAAAGGACTCAGACCAGGGCTGACACATCTCCCGGTATATTGAAGCTGTTGGGTGTGGGGAGGGGGAGGTTTTAGAGGGAAAATGATGGAGGACTGGGGAAAAATGGGAAGTACTTAGTTTCAGGTTCCTAAAATATCAGTTTGCAAACATAAAAATGTTTTATCTAAAATAGGTGAAGCACACGAACAAAAGAAGAAAAAACCCAACTGGAGCAAATGTGAATGTATTCAAGCTCATTCCTATTCAGAGAAATGCAAATTTAAATACAATAACGTCATTTGCCTAGGAAATTAGCAGAGCTTAGAAGGTGAAAACTCCCAGTGCTGGTGAAGTGAAGATGAAATGTTCATACTCACAGTGGGTGGGAAGGGCCCTTAGCAAATGGCTTCAGCCCTCCTAGCCTCAGTTTCCTCATCTATAAAGTGGGGGTGATATAGATACTTCATAGAATTTCAGCTCTTGGGCACATAAACGTGATTCATAAACAATAATAACAGTAGGTACTGGATTATCTGGATTTCTTTTTTCTTTTTGAGACAGTCTTGCTCTGTTGCCCAGGATGGAGTGCAATGGTGAGATCTCAGCTCACTGCAATCCCTGCCGCCTGGGTTCAAGTGATTCTCCTGCCTCAGCCTCCTGAGTAGCTGGGGCTATAGGCTTGTGCCACCACACTGCGCTAATTTTTGTATTTTTAGTAGAGCCCAGAGTTTCACCATGTTGGCCAGGTCGGTCTCGAACTCCTGGTCTCAAGCGATTCACCTTAGCCTCCCAGCATGCTGGGATTGCAGATGTAAGCCACTGCGGCTGACCTGGTTGTCTGGATTTGCTCAAACCTTTTTTTTTCTCTGCTGGACAATCACATCTCCAGCCCAGACTCGGGACCCTTGTATTGGCAGACAGTGGCTCCAGTCAGAGACACCCTCCACCAGGCTCTGCCTGGTCTGCCTTAGGATTGACAACGTAGGGGGAAGGGAAGAGGAAGAAGACGGGGAGGAGGGCACAGGGTTTCTCCAGGATCCCAGCCGGGGATGCCCACGAGGAGAAATGACATGTGCTCTGATTATCATCGACTCTGAAGTGGCCCACGTGAATTATATCGAATGTCTCCCTCTCAAAACCCAGCAAGTCATTCTGGCGGAGGCAGGAGGACAGAGTGCAGGGCTCGAGTCAGACCAGCCTGAGTTCAAGTCCTCCTCTTCCAGGGACTAGTTGTGCAATACCAGGCATGGCTCCTCGCCTGCCAGTCTCGATATCCTCATCTGCAACATGGCCGTGATAATACCTAAGTGCTAAGACGTGGAGAGGATTGAGGGCGATCTGATACACAGGAGCACCACACCCAGCACCCAGGGTGTGCTCCCTGGGCCGTCAGGGCACTGATTACTCTGTCCATTTCCTCTGCTTTTGGCACCAGGGACTGTTTCGTAGAGGACAACTTTTCCACAGATGGGGGTGGGGGTGAGAGTGGAGAGTGGGAAGTGTGGATGGCAAATGGTCTTGGCATGAAACTATTTCAGTGGCCGGGCGCGGTGGCTCACGCCTATAATCCCAGCACTTTGGGAGGCTGAGGAGGGCGGATCACCTGAGGTAAGAAGTTGAAGACCAGCCTGGTCAACGTGGCGAAACTCCAGCTCTAGTAAAAATACAAAAGTTAGCTGGACATGGTGACCTGTGCCTGTAGTCCCAGCTACTTGAGGGAGGTTGAGACATGAGAATCACTTGAACCCAAGAAGCGGAGGTTGCAGTGAGCCAAGATCTCGCCACTGTACTCCAGCCTGGAGGATAGAGCGAGACTTTCTCTCCAAAAAAAGAAAAAAAGAACAAAAAGAAACTCTTCCACCTCAGGTCATCCGGTAGTAGTTAGATTCTCATAAGGAGCACGAAGCCTGGATCCCTCATACGGGCAGTTCACAATAGGGTTCGAACTCCTATTTGAGAATCTAAGACCACCGCTGATCTGACAGAAGGTGGAGCTCAGGCGGTGATGGTCACTCACCCCACTGCTCACCTGCTATGTGACTTCGTCCTAACAGGCTACAGACTAACCGGCCTGCGGTTTGGGGACCCCTGCTCTAGAGGACTCCTCTCTCTAACCTGATATTATTAATCTTTTATTACGTACTAAGCACTGTGCCAGAGGCTTGTAAGTGCAAACATATTACATTGTTTCACAGCCCATAAAGGAGGCACTACTAGGAAGCCTGGTTTATAGAGGATGGAGCTAAGGTCAGCTGGTGAGGGGTGGGGCCAGGATCTGAACCCCACAGGATGACTTGGGAGTCACTACTTTCAAAAAAGAAATGTGTGTGTGTGTGTGAGAGAGAGACAGAGTTTTGCTCTGTTGCCCAGGCTGGAGTACAGCGGCTTGATCTTGGCTCACTGCAACCTTTGCCTCCCAGGTTCAATTGATTCTCCTGCCTCAGCCTCCTGAGTAGCTAGGATTATAGGCATGTGCCATAACACCCAGCAAATATATATATATATATATATATATATATATATATATTTTTTTTTTTTTTTTTTTTTTTTTTTTTTTAGTAGAGACAGGATTTCTCACGTTGGCCAGGCTGGTCTCAAACTCCTGACCTCAAGTGATCCGCCTGCCTCGGTGTCCCAAAGTGCTGGGATTACAGGTGTAAGCCACCATGCCTGGCCACATTTTCTCTTCTTATAAGCACACCGGTCAGATTGGATTAGGGCCTACTGTAAATACTTTATTTTAATTTACTTATGCCTTTTAAAACCTTATCTCCAAATATAGTCACATTCTGAGGTTTTAAAGCATTAGGATTTCAATGTATACATTTTAATGTTATGAAATTCTGCCTATAATGCTATGTATCTACATGTATTATTTTCAGAACCATGTCAGAGTAAATTGCAAACAGAGTAAATTGCAAAAACTTACCTCTAAATACTCCAGTGGGCTGGGCACAGTGACTCACACCTGTAATCCCAGCTCTTCAGGAGACAGAGGCAGGCAGATCACCTGAGGTCAGGAGTTCAAGACCAGCCTGGCCAACATGGTAAAACCCCATCTCTACTAAAAATACAAATGGGCATGATGGTAGGTGCCTGTAAGCCCAGCTACTCAGAAGGCTGAGGCAGGAGAATCGCTTGAACCCGGGAGGCAGAGGTTGCAGTGAGCCGAGATCTCACCATTTCACCCTGGGTAACAGAGCAAGACTCCATCTCAAAATAAATAAAACAAATAAATAAATACTCCAATGTGTATTTCCTAAAATCAAAGATCTATTCTCTTCTATGACCACAGGACAAGCATGAGGTCAGGAAATTGGCATTGATACAATACTATTATCTCATGTACAAACTCTAAGCAGTTTGCCCCTTACTGGTGATATTAACTTTGATCATTTAGCGAAGGTTGTGTCTACCAAATTTCTCCACTGGAGAGTTATTATGTTTCCTTCCATAATTAATTATCGTCTTGTGGGGAAATAACTTGAAACTATGTAAATACTTTCTCATCAAGTTTTCATACTCATTGGTGATTCTTGCTGCAACCCATGATTATTATGGTAGCTGCCTGATGGTCATTTTCTTTTCTTTTTTCTTTTTCTTTTTCTTCCTCTTCTTTTTTTAACAGAGGCAGGATTTTGCCATATTGCCCAGGCTGGTCTCGAACTTGTAGGCTCAAGCGATCCTCCTGCCTCAGTCTCCCAAAGGGCTGCAATTACAGGTGTGAGCCACCATGCCCGGCCTGAGCTCCCACTTTTTTTTTTTTTTTTTTTTTTTGAGGTGGAGTCTCACACTGTCTCCTGGGCTGGAGTGCAAGGGCGTGATCTCTGGTCACTACAACCTCTGCCTCCCAGGTTCAAGCGATTCTCCTGCCTCAGCCTCCCAAGTAGCTGGGATGACAGCACTGGCTGATTTTTTGTATTTTTAGTAGAGATGGAGTTTCACCATGTTGGCCAGGCTGGTCTCAAACTCCGGACCTCTCCACCCGCCTTAGCCTCCCAAAGTGCTGGGATTACAGGCGTGAGCCACTGCGCCGGGCCAGAGCCCCCACTTTTAAATAGGACATTATACCATGGCCCTTGATCTTGACCAGAAAGGGAGCTATGTCTGTGGGAAGCAGTCCCTGCAGGGTGGATAATAAGGCACTGACCCCTTGTTCTGGCAGAGTAGGTATGAGAGCAAAGGATCTAGGAAGCATGGTGTCCAGGAGTGTTCTTCAGGTCCAGCGGGAATTCATTCACTAGTGGAGCACTTACAGTGTTGCAGGCGTGGCCCCGGCTCTTGACAAGCTCATGAAAAAGGGAGTAGATGGGGAGGCTAAGGCAGAAGGAAGGCTTGAGGCCAGGAGTTCAAGATTAACCTGGGCAATATGGTGAGACTCCCCCCTCATCTCTGCAAAAAATAGAAAAATCATCCAGGCACAGTGAGACACACTTATAGTCCCAATAACTCTGGAGGCTGAGGTGAGAGGATCGCTTGAGCCCAGAGGTTCAAGGCTGTGGTGAGCTATGATCGCGCCACTGCACTCCAGCCTGGGCAACAGGGCAAGACTCTGTTTTAGTTTTTTTAATTTTAAAGGGGGTGGGGGATAGAAAAAATAGACAACTCACCATTGTGCAGTTTCTAAAATTGAGAACGTTTGTACCCCAAGGGTTAACCTAGGTGGCTCTTTTAGCTACGGAAATGGAGAGCAGTGAGCAATTGGTTTTTAGAGATTCTTGTGAGTGTTAGACAAAGCTGCCTCAACTTTTGGTCACTTGGGAAACCAGTGGGCCAATTTGCCGACCAAACCCCACAGCCTGTGGGAGGGAAGGGAAAGAAGCCCGAGCATCTGGTGGACCGAGGCACAGAGGAAGGAAAGCAAGATAAGGGCTCTGAAATCGAATTCGCCACGTCAAGGAAAGTGGGGATCCTTGCTGGTGAACAGGCCTCCCCATTTGGAGAGGTCCTATGCCCTCCACAGTGGAATAAGTGCCATGATGTCAATTTCACAGGCGAGGCTGCGGGAGCGATGGAATTTCAGACAGTGAGAACATCATGAGCAAAGGAAAAGGGGGATGAATGTCAACATCTATCCCCCATGTGGCTTCCAAAGCCATCTCTTTTGGGTGGGGCTTCCCACCACAGCACGCATCCCTCACGTTTATGTGGCCCTCTCCCCCTGGTTGCGATGTACCCCCAAAGTGAGCCAAGATTGTGCCACTGCACTCCAGGCTGGGTGACAGAGTGAGACCCTGTCTCAAAAACAATAAGAAAACAAAACAAAACAACAACAACAAAAATTCAGAGGTGAAGATTGCTTTAACCAGGGTGATCATAAAGGTCTCTCGGAGGCAGTGACATCTGAGCTGACCTGAAAGATGAGAAAGAGGCAGGCCAGTGAACAGAAGAAGAGACAGCCAGTGCCAAGGGCCTGTGGCAGGAATGGGCTTAGTATGTTTGGGGGACAGAAAGAAGGGTACTGTGGCTGAAGAGCGGTGGATGAGGAGAGACTGGCCAGAGGAGGTGTGTAAACAACCCGAGCTTTGTTTTGAGAAGAACATTGGCTCGTGTAGGAAGACAAACTTCGGAGGCAAAGTAGGGAGCCTGTCTATCCAGAGGTTGCTGCCTCTGTCCGGGTGAGCCGATGGTGCCAGGACCAGGTGGCAGGACTGGAGGCGGTGAGAAGTGGTCCTATGCAGGAGACCCAGAAACACCGCTAGCTTGAGTTTTCAGGTGGGGAGGAAGGGAGAGTGAGGGATGGATCCAGGCTCCCAGGTTCTGGCTTGAACAGCTGAGATGGGGTGGCAGGGGAGCGGAGTTAACTGACCATCAGGTGCGGGCTTTGGGCCGAGTCGTTTGCAGTCCCCATCTGACACCCACTGGAGACTCAGAGTGGGTTGCTGGCTATGAGTCTGGAACTCAGAGAAGCTGTTCGCTCTGAAAATACAAACCTGGGGCTTACAGCCATGTAGATGTCATTTAAAGCCACGGAACTGGATGAGATCATTAAGGCAGAAAGTGTAGGTCGAAAGAAGAGGGCCAGGACCCCTGACTGTAAAATGAACCGATGACACCTCCACCCACGGGGCTCTCGCGAGGTGTCACGTGAACGCACCCAGCAAGCGCTGGAACCAGGCAGAGAATCGCTGTGGCCCCGGGGGCGGGGCCTCAGGGGGCGGGGTCAGAAGGGGCGGGGCCGAGGGACCAGGCGGCCGCTCCGGGCCGGAGGGCGGCCGGGGCGGTGACGTCACCGCATGACTGGGTTTTTATGAATGAAAGGAATCCTGTGAGTGAGTAATTCCGGGAAGCTCGCCTTACAACTCGGCGCGGCCTCGGCCCCCTGCGCCGCCCGCCCCACAACAAAACTCTGCGCAGCGCTCCTGGGCGCCCGGTTCAGAGCGACCTGCGGCTCAGAGCGGAGGGGAGACGGACCAGAGCGCGGGCCGGGACAGCGGAGAGACGCGCGCGTGCGAGCGCGCCGGGCCAGGCGGGCCCAGAGGCGGGTGAGGAACGCGGGGCCAGGAGGACGGTGCGCGGGACTCCGAAGCGGCAGGGTTTCCGCGCCCCGGGACGCGCCTGGGGTGGGTGCCCAGGCCCGATCCGTCGGGGCTCCAGGGGCTCCGTCACCCATCGGACGGCTGAGGGCGGGGAGAGGGGAGCGGCCGTCCCGGGGACGCCGAGACGGGGCCGAGGCCAGCTCGGCGGAGTGGGGGTGGAGACGGGGCCCCTTCCCGGGGAGCTGACGGGGAGGCGGTGGCGGCGGGGAGGAACGGGCAGCGCAGGCTGGTGATCTGCGCGTCCGCCCGGCGGGGGCGGGGGCGCTGTGCTCCTACGTGACTCGGTGGGAACAGGCCCTGGCCCCGCGCCCGCGGGCGGTGCGTGCGCGGTTTGTTTACGTCCGAGGGCGGGCGGGCGTGCGTGTGTTCCCTGGCGGGCGGCCTGGGTGTCCTGCCCGGTGCGTGCGTGCGCGGTGTACCTCGGGGGGCGTGTGTGCGTGTGTTGTGCTGTGTTGCGCGTGTGTGCTTGTGTGTGCGTGTCCGCGCGCGCGCTCCCTGGGGCCTGTACACCAGCGGTGTGTACCTCGGAGAGGGCGTGCCCGGGGCTGTCCACAGGAGTAAACGCGGAACAAGGACTCGAGCGAAGGAAACCGACCCGTGCTTCTTTACGCCGGGTGTGGGAATTCTGGCCCCGGCCGCCCGAGTCCTACTACCCAGGGCTGTCCGGCCCCCCGCGCTCCTCGGAGTTTCCCAGGGCCTCCACCACGTGACCCCAGTGTTTGTCCCCCGCCCAGAGCCGGCGCCTGCAGCCACAGGGTGGGGCAAGGTATCAAAGACCTCACCCAGCTGAGCTAGAAGTGAGGGGTGTGAGCCACCCCCCGGCTTGGCACCCTAGTGGATCTGGTAACAAAGTGAGTTGGAGCCCAGGTTCTTGTCCCCAGATTTTGGGCTCCTTGGGGAGGGAAGACCCAACATACTCTCGTTGCCCATCTCCTCAGTCCCATGAGAACAAGAAGGGCCGGAAAACCGACTGCAAAGGTGGGAGCAGGGAGAGGACCCCAGGCTTTCTCCCTAGTCTGGGTTCTGGAGGACGGGGCAGAGCCGGTTCCGCCCTCCTGGTAGCTTCAGTTCACAAGTGGGACTAGTGAGACTAGACTGACCTACAGCTGGACGCGGGAAGCTAGCTGAGGCTCTGAACCAGCCGGCAGACGGCGAGTCCTCACCCTTGGCCAGGCAGGGTCAGCAGGCAGTGGGGACAGGCCTCTAACTGCAGGAAGGGTTAATGAGTGAGGAGTGGGGCCTGACCTAGCTGCCACCTACCCACTCACCCAATAACCCTGCAGAAAGCACCTGTTTAGTGTGACAGCCTGCAGGATGGGCTGGGAGTAGAGATTCCTTGGTCTTAATGCGCCTTCCCCTTCCACCCACCCACAGGTCTACAGAATCATGGGAGGGGCCAGTTGAGCTTGCCAGGGTGAGGAACTAATGATCTTTTGACTTTGGATCTTTGAACCCTGGTGAGCTCCGCTACAGCAACCAGGACCCTCAATGTCCCCATCTGCCACTGGAACTAGGTAACAGCCAGAGTGACAGGATGGTAGGTAGGAGGGGGAAGCTCTGGAAGTCTCTGCAGACAGCGTATTTTCCAGAAGTGTGGAAGAGAAAGCAGAGCCGACAGCGGACATCTTAGGGTACCCAAGAGTAGATGGGGTTTGAGTCAGGGGGGTTGGGCCAGGAGTACAAGAACCAGCCACGCTCACTCTCAGAGCTGTGCAGGAAACATTCCAAAGTAGGGCCACGGGTCAGGGGATGAGGGGAAGTGGCTGGCTGACTCAGTCCCAGTTGGAAAGTTAGCATTGAGAGGTTTAACCTCCCATTCAGTCACCCCTGGGCCCTGCATTGCCGTTGGGCCCCTGTCCTGGACCAGATGCCGAGGATGATTTGAACAGACCAGATCCAGAGACTGCCCTCTGGGAGCGTACAGCTGAGCAGGGGACATCGAGTTGAAAAAAGATCCACAGAAGTAGATGCAAAACACAGCTGAGATGGATGATGTGAGGGAGACATGACTGTGGTTTGAAAGTACATAACAGCGCTCTGACTTAGCCAGGGCAATCAAGGAAGGCTTCCCTGGGGAGGTGACCAGTGAGCTGAGTCTGATAGAGTGGTGGTTGTCTGTGAAGCCCTTGAAGGCAGGACTGTGATTCATTTTAGGGTGTCCAGGGCCCAGCCTGGGACACAGTAGGTGCTCCTTGGATGTCTGCCGATTGAATGAAAGAGCGCTGGGTCCCTGTCCTTGAAGAGCTCCACAACACATGGAGAAAAAGGCCTGAGAACCCCAGAGAAACAGGAAGCCGGGGCTGGGGCTGTCTCCCAAAAGTGAGTAGATCCTTCAGGGCTCAGGAGACTTCCTCCCTCATGCACACAGGCACGCACTGCCCAGCTGTCCCTTTGGGAAACATTCAGGCATAGTAGAATTTGCTGTCTGTTCATTTGTTTGCATGTGATCCTGGGAGAGAGTGGACGGGAACATGGCTGAGGCCTGAGGGCCCTACTGTGTGGGCTCGCGGGAGGCTGGCATCGCAGGGCTTTGAAATGGGCCAAGCATGAGCAGGCTTGTGGGTTTGTGTCAGTGCTGATTCCTCTGACAGCTCTTGGGGAAGCATCAATAGTAGGGATTGGAGATGGAGGGCAAGACAAGAGGCTGGTGAGCAGGCAGCTGTGGGCATGGTCCAGATGCAAAAGGAAGTGGTCTTGGCTGCGCAGGTGGAGAAGAGGGCTAGTCTGATAGACTGGTAGTTTGTGCCTCATGTCTCTGCCTCCAGGAGTCTGTGTCTCATGTCTCTGCCTCCAGGAAGCCTTCACTGCTTTCCTTTCTCTACCTCCATTCTACTGGTGGTCTTGGAACTCTGGGCCAGTATCTGAAACTCTAAACTCAGAGATAGTCATTGCTGGAAGGTACCTTAGGCTTGGAGGAGGTTTGGCATGTTGGGGAAAGTGAGGCCCAGAGAGAGGGAGTGCTGTACCTGAAGCCACACAGCAAGTATGAGTGGGTGCCAGAACTGGGGCTGGAACCCCAGGCCGTTGCATCCCTCCGGTGCTTGGTCCTCCCAGCCTTGCTCCCCTTCCAGCAGGGAGAAGGTTCCAGCAAAGCTGGCTGCCAAGACCCAGGAAAACACATTTTTTCCCTCTGTCCTCATAGAGCGAGCAAAATGGCTCGGCAGCCAGAGAGCAGCCCATGCCAGCGGGTGGGCCTTCTACAGGGTGTCTCTGGAGTGGACTGGTGGGGCCAGGGAGGGACGTTGGAGGGTTGTGGCTGCTGACTGGACAAGGCAGTTGTCAGTCCCCCAAGAGTCACCTTACTCCTTATGCCTCCAGTAGACGTCAGGAACCTGCAGACCCTGGAGGTCAGTTCTGCTGGCTTCCAAGGGAAGAAGAGAGGAAGCCAGGGAGAGGTGGTAGTGGCCGGTGTAGAAGAGAGGGGACCCCTGGGTTCCAATCCACCACTGCCACCAAACAGCGGCTTGGCTGCCTCAGCTGCAGAACAGGGGATCGGATCAGCTGCTATTTCTCAGGCCTAGGGTCAGCCAGGATGGCAAAGGCAGAGGACCCAGGCCCCTTGGCAGCTCCTGGCCTGGGGTTGGCGGCGGAAAGCCTGAGGTTACCGGAACGTTCTCCCTTCTTGTGACTTTCCCTCTGTGATTGCCTGACTTTGCTGAGCTAGGACATTCCTGGGCAAACGTGGGCGCCTCGGCTGACATCCAGGATGTGGTTGAGGGGGCTGAGGCTGGGACAGGAGGGCATGGAGGAGTGGGGGAAGAGCAGGTTCAAAACCTTCTTAGCGCCTGAGGGTACTTAGAATCGCAGCCAGCTGCCGCTATCTCTGGAGGCAGTGTTGAGAAGGATTCTGAGGCTGTGTCCAAGTTCAGGAGAAAACAGTGCTGCACTGAAGAAGACTCAGGGGCTGTGCCCTGCCTCACTGGGAACCAGCGCTTTGGTGGATAGCAATGTCTCTGTTGCTTGTGGATAGTGGTATAATGGCGAGATGAGGTAATCTTTCTTGCCTAAGCCTCTTTTTTTTTTTTTTGAGATAGAGTCTCGCTCTGTCTCCCAGGTTGGAGTGCAGAGGCACTATCTCGGCTCACTACAACCTATGCCTCCTGGGTTCAAGAAATTCTCTGCCTCAGCCTCCTGAGTAGCTGGGATTATAGGCCCCCACCACCACACCCAACTAATTTTTGTATTTTTAGTAGAGACGGGGTTTCACCATGTTGACCAGGCTGGTCTTGAACTCCTGACCTCATGATCAACCTGCCTCGGCCTCCCAAAGTGCTGGGATTACAGCCTTTGTTGTTTTTGTTGTTGTTGTTGAGACAGGGTCTCGCTCTGTCACCCAGGCTGGAGTGCAGCGGCTTGTTCTTGGCTCACTGAAACCTGCGCCTCCTGGGTTCAAGTGATTCTCCTGTCTCAGCTTCCCAAGTAGCTGGGACTATACGTGAGCCCCACCAGGGAGGTGTTGGTGTGAAGGGACCAGGTTTCAGTCCTGTACCTTTGCAGATATTCATTCACACCTGCTGTGTGACTTCGGGCAAGTGATGCCCCTCTCTGGGTCTCCACCTCCCCTTGGGTAAAGTGAGGAGGCAGGACCTGATGGCCTCTGAGGGCCTTTCCTGCAGTTCCCTGGGTGCCCCGGCTGGCTGGGAGATGCTGAATCAGAGCGAGACCCCAGTGCTGGCTACAGGCCTGACCCCTCCTGGACAGACAGCAGTTCTAACCTCCCGGGTGCTCACTGACCTCTGCAGTTTATACCACTTGATTCCACCAAAACCCTGTGAGGCAGGTATTGTTCTGATCCTACAGATGGGAAAGTGGAGACCCAGAGAGGTGGAGTGGTTCACCCCAGGTCACACAGCCTGAGAAAACAGCGATGGGACTTAGACCCAAGCTTGACTCCCAATCCAGTGTGCCTTTACCTGTTTCCCAAACCCTACCTTTGCGAGGGTCACGTGGCTGGGATCCCCTCTGCCGTCTTCCCATTCTCCTAGCATCTGGACCGTCTCTGCCAACCAGCTTAAGGAAGCAGCTGGAGAGGAGGAAGAATTAGAGACATTAGAGACAGGGCCAGGAGTCTCTGAACTATGCTTCGGCCTGGAACTTGGTTTGGACACTGACAAGCTGGGTGACGGCATCAGAGACTCCACCCGTCCACCCCTCCCCAGTGCCTGCTCCTGCCAGGCCTTGTGCTGGGTGGCCTCAAGCACCCAGAGCTGACTCAGCCCCTCCCTGTCTGGTGGAGAGACAGCAAGGACATACAACCCCATTACACACAGGGGTGGGAGGTGCCTAACAGGTCCTGGGGTCAGGGAGGGCTTCCTGGAGGAGGAGATGTCTACACCCGGGGCAGAAGGATGAGTAGGAGTCTGCCAGACAAAGTAGAGGGGAGCAAGGGGAGAGAAATGTCACGGGTTGGGAGGTGGCTCGGAAGCAAGAAAGCGCGGGTGGGAGGAAGTGAAAGAAATTCTGCATGGCTGGAGCGCATAGGGGAGGTGGCAGTGGAGGGAAACGAACCTGGGGCTGGACACACAGGGCCTGGAGTGCCATGAGGTGGGTCTGGACTCTGACCCCAGGATAGCAGGAAACCATGGAAGGTGTTGTTTGTTTGTTTGTTTGTTTGTTTTTGAGACAGAGTCTCACTCTGTTGCCCAGGCTGGAGTGCAGTGGTGTGGTCTCGGCTCACTGCAACCTCCGCCTCCAGGGTTCAAGTGATTCTCCTGCCTCAGCCTCCTAGCACCTGTAGCTGGGACTACAGGTGTGTGCTACCACACCCGGCTAATTTTTTTTGTATTTTTAGTAAAGACAGGGATTCACCATGTTAGCGAGAATGGTCTCAATCTCCTGACCTTGTGATCTGCCTGCTTCAGCCTCCCGAAGTGCTGGGATTACAGGTGTGAGCCACTGTGCCTGGTCACCATAGAAGGTTTTAATCTGTTTTGTGGCATGGTCAAATTCACATGGTGCAAAGATTGTCCAGCTGCTGTGTGGGGATGAGCTGAGGCAGCAGGGAGGCGTGCTGGGACCTCCCCAGGTATATGTAGGGTGGTGAGGGTGACCATTTAAGAGGCCTGCATTGGGTCAGGCACAATAGCTCACGCCTGTAATCCCAGCACTTTGAGAGGCCGAGGGGGGTGGATCACCTGAGGTCAGGAGTTCAAGATCAGCCTGACCAATATGGTGAAACCCCATCTCTAGTAAAAATACAAAAATTAGCCGGACATGGTGGCAGGCACCTGTAGTCCCAGCTACTTGGGCAGCGAAGGCAGGAGAATCGCTTGAACCCGGGAGGTGGAGGTTGCAGTGAGCCAAGATCGTGCCACTGCACTCCAGCCTGGGTGACAGAGCAAGACTTTAGCTCAAAAAAAAAAAAAAAGCAGCCTGCATTGAAGGGCAGGATCAGTGAGGCTGGCGTGTAAACGTCTCCAGGTAGTGTCTGAAAGGTCAGGGTAGGGAACACATCTCAGGACTTTTCCAGGTGGGAGGCGAGAGCACAGAGGCCCCCAAGGAGAGCTAGGTGGGCAGCCAGGGCCTGAGCCCCCTAGGATCTGGAGGGCTAGACAGGGAAACTGAGGCCAGAGCCCAGGCTAAGCTGGCATGTTCAGCAGTGGGGGTTGCAGCTCACGGGTCACCCCATGAGGTGGGCCTTCTCCCCATCTTCATCGCAGATTCACACAGGGGTCTAGAGCTGCCTGGGTGCTGACCTGGCACGCTGGGTCCATCCAGCTACCCCCAGAGAAGCCTGAGTGACTTCTGAAACTCCCCTGCTTAAGGGCCATGGTGGCTGCTCCTGTCCGGGAATCACTGCAAGCCCTAACTTCCTCCTCCTGTCTCACTCCTTCCTTCCTTTTGAGCTGCTAGACCCCCTGACTGTGTGGGCTGGGAGGGGCCGGGGAGTTTCCTGAGAAGCCCTGGACTGTCCCCACTTCAGCCTGAGTCACACTGAGAGCTCAGCAAGGATTCCTTGAGCATCTTCGAGGTGCCAGGCGCTGTTCTACGCACTGGGGAGCTCACGGTGGGTGAATGAGGTGCAAGCTCTGCCCTCATGGAACTGGACCTAGCATCTTTTTTTTTTTTTTTTTTTTGAGACAGAGTCTAGCTCTGTCACCCAGGCTCGTGTGCAGTGGCATGATTTCAGCTCACTGCAACCTCCTCCTCTCCGGTTCAATTTCCTGCCTCACCTCCCGAATAGCTGGGATTACAGGCGCCTGTCACCATGACCAGCTAATTTTTGTATTTTCTTTTTTTTTTTTTTTTTTTAACAAGATGGGGTTTCACCATGTTGGTCAGGCTGGTCTTGAACTCCCGACCTCAGGTGATCCGCCCGCCTAGGCCTCCAAAGTGCTTGGATTACAGGCATGAGCCACTGTGCCCGGCCAATTTTTGTATTTTTAATAGAGACAGAGTTTCACCATCTTGGCCAGGTTGGTCTTGAACTCCTGAGCTCGTGATCCACCCACCTCGGCCTCCTAAAGTGTTAGGATTACAGGCGTGAGCCACCGCACCCGGCCAGGAGTTGGCATTTAATCGGGGGCTGGGAGGGACAGACACTGAACCATACATGTGACACCCACCATATATGTGAGTGATGATGACACATGGGGAAACCAGAGGTGGGGAAGGGACATGGGGGGAGTGAGAGAGAGAGCAAGCGAGAGAGAGAGAGAGAGAGAGAGAGAGAGAGAGAGAGAGAGAGAGAGAGTGAGAGAGAGTGTGTGTGTGTGTGTCTGTGTGTGTGTCTGTGTGTATCAGGGGTTGTGAATTCTAAATTGAGTGAACACGAGATCCCAGCAGAGGCCAGGCACAGTGGCTCACGCCTAGAATCCCAACACTTTGGGAGGCAGAAGCGGGCAGATCTCTTGAGCCCAGGAATTCAAGACCAGCCTGGGCAACACGATGAAACTCTGTACAAAAAAATACAAAAATTGACCAGACATGGTGGCATGCACCTGTAGTTCCGGCTACTAGGGAGGCTGAGGTACGAGGATCACTTGAGCCGGCGAGGTTGAGGCTGCAATGAGCTGTGATCATGCCACTGTACTCCAGCCTGCAACAGAGTGAGTGAGACACTGTGGCCAAAAAAAAAAAAAAAAAAAAAATACCAGCAGAGGACCAGCCAGTGCAAAGGCCCTGGAGAGAAGCATGCATCCTGTGCACTGAGGAATGGTGGGTGTGGCTGGGGCAGGGGGAGAAAAGGGGAGCCAAGCAGGGCTGAGGTCGGAGAGGGGATGCTGGGGGCACTTTTTGCAGCACTTTGTGGGCCATGGTGACGATTCTGGCTTTACTCCAAGGAGCCGTGGGAGGGTCCTGAGAGAGCCGTGATGTGAGCTGACTTAGTACAGCTGCCCTGTGTCACCCAGGGGGAAAATGAGGCACAGAAAGATTCACTGACCTACCAGAACCCCACAACTAGTGAGTCAGACCACCCCCAAAAGGCCCCAGGTGTTTCTGGCACCAAGGTCCATGTACTTTCCATTTCTTCACATTGTCCCCGAGACACACCCCAGTCCTGCCAGAATCTGTCAGGGGCTGAGCCGACCTGTGAGGTCAGCCCACAGACAGCTCAAGGAACCAGGACCTACACCCGGGCTTTTGCCCTTGCTGTCCACGAAACTAGATAATGCTCATTCTGATATGGCACGTGTTTACAGGATGCTACAGCGGAGGTCGAAAAGCATCTTCCTTTGTTTTCTTTTTACTTTTCTTTGTTTTGAGATGGAGTCTCAAGCTCTGTCACCCAGGCTCCCAGGCTGAAGTGCAGTAGCAGGAACTCGGCTCACTGCAACCTCCACCTCCCGGGTTCAAGCAAGTGTCCTGCCTCAGCCTCTGGAGTAGCTGGGACTACAGGCGTGCACCACCACGCCCGGCTAATTTTTGTATTTTGGTAGAGACAGGGTTTCGCCATGTTGGCCAGGCTGGTCTTGAACTCCTGGCCTCAGGTGATCCGCCTGCCTCAGCTTCCCAAAGTACTGGGATTACAGGCGTGAGCCACCGCGCCCGGCCTGTCTTCCTTAGTTTTCCTTGGCTTCTTATCACTGCCTCCTCACCTTGCAGACTGTCAGAGGAGAAAACTCAGGTTCACAAGGAATGGCAGAGCAGATCCAATCAGCTAGGGACAGAGAAGACTGCTGCTGTAAAGGGACCTTTGGGAGATGGTCCCCTTCTTCAGCCCAGAGCGATGACCACTGACCCCTAGAATGTTCCCTCCATGACTTTTATTCACCTTTGTCTCCCCATTGCCAAGTGCACGTTTGGCAAAGAGTAGCTGCTCAATAAATAGTTATTGAAGAAGCATGTGACTTGTCAGGCCTGTAGAAGGAGGGATTAGGAGGTGAGAGGCCCTCACTGGTCTAGGGATGGCTGCCCCATCTGCCTAGGGCATGCTGAGTTAGTGCTGGGCAGCCCCCAGGTAGTTGGGGAAGCTTTCCCAAAACACAGGCCTAGACGAAGGAGGCCTGGGGAGGAGGGGACTGGCTGATGTTGTATCTTGTGGGGTGCCTGATGGACTTTGTGAAAAGGCATTTACTGGTACACATAGGCTGTGTGCACCTACTTCACTTTCGAAAAATCATGACGGGTGTGTTGGCTCATGCCTGTGGTCCCAGCACTTTGGGAGGTTGAGGCGGGCGGATCACAAGGTCAGGAGATCGAAATTGGCCAGGCACGGCGGCTCACACCTGTAATCCCAGCACTTTGAGAGGTCGAGACGGATGGATCACCTGAGGTCAAGAGTTTGAGACCAGCCTGGGCAACATGGCAAAACCCTACCTCTACTATAAGTATAAAAAATTAGCCAGGTGTGGTGGCATGAGCCTGTAATCCTAGCTACTTGGGAGGCTGAAGCAGGAGAATTGCTTGAACCCAGGAGGCGGAGGTTGCAGTGAGCCAAGATAGAGCCGCCGCGCTCCAGCCTGGGCAACAGAGTGAGACTCTGTCTCCAAAAAAAAAAAAAGTTGTGAAAAATCAAATCAAATGCACATGCCCACACCCCATGTGGAAGAATGACCAGGAGAGGAGCGTCTGTCCGTGTGGTGCACACTCATTGAGCCATCTATTATATACCAGGTGCCCGTTTAGGCATATTGATGCCATGGTGAGACAGGCAAGGCCTCTGCCTTCATGGGCTTCTGTTTTGGGGGAGGAGGGGTGGAAAGGAGAAACCAGTTATAGATGAGGAAGCAAGCCTGAGAAATAAGAGGTGACTGTTACAAGGGTTCACAGATGGGGTGATGTGATCTGCACAGAGGCGTTTAGCCTTAATGGTCAAAGACCTCTTAGGCCAGGCGTGGTGGCTCACGCCTGTAATCCAAGCACTTTGGGAGGCCAAAGCGGGAGGATCACCTGAGGTCGGGAGTTCAAGACCAGCCTGACCAACATGGAGAAACCCTGTCTCTACTAGAAATACAAAATTTAGCTGGATATCATGGCATCCACCTGTAATCCCAGCTACTCGGGAGGCTGAGGCAGGTGAATCCCTTGAACCCAAGAGGCGGAGGTTGTGGTGAGCCGAGATTGTGCCATTGCACTCCAGCCTGGGCAACAGAGTGAGACTCTGTCTCAAAAAGAAGAAGAAGAAGACCCCTTGAGGAGGTGACATTGGGCAAAAGCCTAAATGACGAGGAGTCACTATGGGGAGATAGAACAGTAAAGAGAACAGCATGTGTGCAAGTCCGGAGGCTGGAATGAGCCTTAAGGAGGCCACCGTGGCTGCACCAATGTGGAGAGAGGAAGGTGGTAGGTATGAATCAGTTCTAAGAGAGCAGGGGCCTTGAATGCCAACGTAGTGAGTTTGGATTTTATTCTAAATCAGAAAACAAAAACAAAACAAAGCGACTTTGGCCTCCTTTCTACTCTAGGTCTGCAGCCCAGAGGGCACCTCCTGCAATCATGTCTGTGGATCCCTTATCCAGCAAAGCTCTGAAGGTGAGGAGGCAGCCTCTGTCAACCCAGGGAAGCCCTCCCTCCCTGCCCCTGCAGAGCTCCTCATCCCAGCTTCCCCTTCTTTCCTGGAATCCCCTGGGTAGCTCAGCAGGCATCAGGCCTTCATGATGCCAAAGGGCGGGCCACAGCCATGGACTGGGACCAGGAGGTCTGGACTCTGGTCACAGGCTGCGAGTCCCTGGGATAGGTCACTTCTCTCTCCAGGCCTCCCTCTCCATCGTGTCAATACCCCCCAGGGCATTCAAAGGTGCTTTCCGGGCTGGGTTTCTCTGGCTAAGTCCAGGGCTTGGCTCTAGGTTAGAATCCAGGCTGAGCCCCGAGGTGGCCTCCTTTTGTGTTTTCCTATCCTAGTTTGGCCTGGTTTTCCCTTCCCTGATTGCTGCTACCCTTCGGGGTTTGGGATCAAGTCCAGCCACCCCCTCTGCGGCTAAGACGGTGAAGGAGGAACACTGTGGGTGGAGCGGCGAGGAGGGGGGGCGTCCCCAGTCCCTGGGCCTGTTTCCCATACCTGCAGATCAAGCGCGAGCTGAGTGAGAACACGCCGCACCTGTCCGACGAGGCGCTGATGGGGCTGTCGGTGCGCGAGTTGAACCGGCACCTGCGCGGGCTCTCCGCCGAGGAGGTGACACGGCTCAAGCAGCGGCGCCGCACACTCAAAAACCGCGGCTATGCCGCCAGCTGCCGCGTGAAGCGCGTGTGCCAGAAGGAGGAGCTGCAGAAGCAGAAGTCGGAGCTGGAGCGCGAGGTGGACAAGCTGGCACGAGAGAACGCCGCCATGCGCCTGGAGCTCGACGCGCTGCGCGGCAAGTGCGAGGCGCTGCAGGGCTTCGCGCGCTCCGTGGCCTCCGCCCGCGGGACAGCCACGCTCGTGGCGCCGGCCAGCGTCATCACTATCGTTAAGTCCAACCCGGGATCGGGGTCTGGCCCCGCCCCCGGCCCGGACCCTGTTCCCGGCCCGGCCTCCTGCTCCTAGTGCCTGCCCCTTCCAACCCCCAGCCACGCCCCTCCCGCCCCAGCTCCCTCCCCAAAGTGCCTGAGCGCCGGCTCTGTGCCCAGGTCCCATTTCTCTGTAGCATCGGCCCCTTGGTGCACACACATTCCCTCCCTGGGCCCTGTCTTCCTCTTGCAGCCCCCAAAACTGGGACCGAATGGCCCTGGGAAGGGGAACTTTGATAGGCTGGGGATGGGGGCAGAGCTCGGGATCTGGGATCGCCCTTGGCTGAAAAGTTTAGCCTTTTTAGATTGAGAGATACAGAGCCGTCTTAGAGAACAGCTGTTGGGGGAGAAGAGGGCACCCCTTATCTTGGGAACTGCTCTAGTTGTGCCAATATGCCCTCCAAACCTTCCCAGAATTCCAAGCTGGGTTTGGCTGTCTGTGACTTGCCGGGCCGTCCTGGTGAGAAATTGCACTGAAGAGATGCCCCCACCTGTGCTTTGGGCCTGGCCTTCCAAAACTAAGAGTGGTAGGAAGACTAGTGAAACCCAATTCGCAGATGGCCCGAGGTCATATATCACTTCGTGATTGTGCCGGGACCAAAACCTGGGTTTCCTTACTGTTGCCGTAAGATTCCAGCCATGGTTTTCGGGAGGACAGGGGACAGGGACTCAGAAAGGTGGTGGGAGGGCCTCCCTGGCCTGGGAGACCTCTCTCTGCAAGAGAGGGGGAGAGAAGCAGAGGGAGAGAGAAGGTGACAGGGATGGAAGAGTGGGAAGGAGCTGGCCTGGCTCAGCCCTAGGCTGTCCCTGCAGCCAGGATGTCCTGGGGCTGGCCAGACAAGAGTAAAGGAGCCATGGACTGCTATGCCAAGTGGGGAGGCAAAGAAGACAGACCCTGCAGTCCGACTACAGCCTGGAGTGGGGTCCTTAGAAGAAGGGTCCCAGCTCAACGCGTCAGTGCCCACTGTGGGGTGGGGGCTGATCCCTGCCTTTGATTGTCATTCTCCTGGGAACCCCAGCCTTAGTCCCTCCCCCCTGCACTGTCCACACTGCCCCTCCCCACTGTTTATTTATTGCACGGATCTAAGTTATTCTCCCCAGCCAGAGCCTGAGCTCCTGCTCCCTGGGAAAAGTGGCATATGAGCTGGACTTTATATTTTATATCTGCAGTAAATCACATTTTATCCTATATTTAGGGAAAGCCGGATAGCAGCAAAAAAAAAGTTGAAGCCGGGCTCAGTGGCTCATGCCTGTAATCCCAGCACCTTGGGAGGCCAAGGAGGGTGGATTACTTGAGTCCAGGAGTTTGAGACCAGCCTGGACAACATGGTGAAACCCCACCTCTACAAAAAATACAAAAATTAGCCAGGCATGGTGGCTCCCGCCTGTAGTCCTAGCTACTTGGGAGGCTGAGGCAGGAGGATTGCTTAAGCCCAGAAGGCAGAGGTTGTAGTGAGCTAAGATCGCACCACTGCACTCCAGCCTGGGCAACACAGCAAAACCCTGTCTCAAAAAAAAAAAAAAAAAAAGTTAAAAAAAAATTGCCCGGCTCCTAGAATTTATTTATTTCCTGACTTACAGGAAGCGAGTTATCGCCTTCTGTATTTTGTAGACTTTCTAAATAAAGTCGAATTCCTTTTCCACAGAGAATAAGTGTGTGTCCTGGGCTATGTTTTGTTGGGGAGGGGTGTCTAAGATGGGGTTCTGCTTTCAACCCCTTGGGGCCTCTGACGGTGGGGAGGCCAGTGCCCATCTCCAGCTGTTGCACAGGACATGAGGTGGGGTGGAGGCGGCAACAGAGACCAGCGGTGCCGAAACTTCGATGCTTCCTTTTGGTTGCTTAGAGCCCAGGAGCTCCTAGGGACGACAAAGCCACAAGCATGATGAAATTTAGGGCTAGATTCTGGCTGAGCATGGTGGCTCACACCTGTAGTTCCAGCGCTCTGGAGACTGAAGCAAGAGGATCATTTGAGACCAGGAGTCCAGGACCAACCTGGGCAACACAGTAAGACCCCTTCTCTCCAAAAACATAATTAGCCACGTGTGGTGGTACACGTGTCTGTTGTTCCAGCTACTGGAGAAGCTGAGATGGGAGGATCACTTGAGGCCAGGAGTTTGAGACCAGCCTGGGCAACATAGCAAGACCCCCATCTTTACAAGAAATTTAAAAATAAGAAAACAAGGGCCGGGCGTGGTGGCTCACGCCTGTAATCCCAGCACTTTGGGAGGCCGAGGCGGGTGGATCACGAGGTCAAGAGATCAAGACCATCCTGGTCAACATAGTGAAACCCCGTCTCTACTAAAAATACAAAAAAATTAGCTGGGCGTGGTGGCGCGCGCCTGTAGTCCCAGCTACTTGGGAGGCTGAGGTAGGAGAATTGCTTGAACCCCGGGCGGCGGAGGTTGCAGTGAGCTGAGGTCGCGCCACTGCACTCCAGCCTGGCGCCTGGTGACGGAGTGAGACTCTGTCTCAAAAAAAAATAATAAAAAAAAAATAATAATAAGAAAACAGCCCAGGCAAGGTGGCTCACACCTGCAATCCCAGCACTTTGGGAGGCCAAGGCAGGTGGACTATTTGAGGTCAGGAGTTTGAGAGCAGCCTGATCAACATGGTGAAACCCTGTCTCTACTAAAAATACAAAAAAATTAGCTGGATATGGTGGCACATGTCTATAGTCCCAGCTACTCAGGAGGCTGAGGCAGGAGGATTGCTTGAACCTGGGAGGCAGAGCAACCTCTACTCGAGAGGCAGCGAGCCAAAATCATGCCAGTGAACTCCAGTCTAAAACAAAATAAGAAAACAATTAGCCAGGCATGTTGGTGTAGGTGAGCCTAGGAGTCCAAGGCTTCGGTGAGCTATGAGTGCACCACTGCACAAGCCAGGTGAAGAGTTCCTGTCTCAAAAGAAAGAAGTTTGCTGGGTGCAGTGGCTCACACCTATAATCCCAGCACTTTGGGAGGCCGAGGTGGGTGGATCACCTGAGGTCAGGAGTTCGAGACCAGCCTGGCTAACATGGTGAAACCCCATCTCTATTAAAAATACAAAAATCAGCCGGGTCTGGTGGGACGTGCCTGTAGTCCCAGCTACAGGAGAATTGCTTGAACCCAAGAGGCGGAGGTTGTAGTGAGCTGAGATCGAGCCAATGCACTCCAGCCTGGGTGACAAAAGGAGACTTCAAAAAAAAAAAAAAAAAAATTTAGGGTTAAATTCCCTGGACATCCCTTTAGTGAGCAGACAGTCCCACCCAGAGAGGGGAAAAAAAAAAAAAAAAAAGCAGATTTCGGAGTAATCTTTCCAGCACTTTCACATTGAGGTCTGATTTTCTACAGCCAAGTAGAAACTACCTTCCCCATGTTTTGAAAGACCCAGGGAGGCAAGGAGAGTCGCTTTCCCAGCCCCTATCTGCAGGCCTAAACCATAACCCTGTGTCTCGTCCTAGCCCTCAAACTCACTAATTTCAATCCAATCTGCCAGCCCTTCCGGAGCACCCTGAAGGAGGAGTGGAGTGTACCGTGGTCTGCTGATCACGGCAATTGGGGATTGAATCCAGGTGTCTTTTCTTTCTTCTTTCTTAATCCAGGTGTCTTGTCTCTCTTTCTCTCTCTCTTTTCCTTTCCTTCTGACAGACTCTTCCTCCGTCACCAGGTTGGAGTGCAATGGTGTAATCTCAGCTCACTGCAACTTTCGCCTCCCAGGTTCAAGCGATTCCCCTGCCTCTGCCTCCCGAGTAGCTGGGACTACAAGCTCGTGCCACCACGCCCGGCTAAGTTTTTGTATTTTAGTAGAGAGGGGGTTTCACCGTGTTGGCCAGGATGGTCTCCATCTCCTGACTTCATGATCTGCCCACCTCAGCCTCCCAAAGTGCTGGGATTGCAGGTGTGAGCCACTGCGCCCAGCCTAGGTGTCTTTACTTAGCTGTGGGATCTTTGGTACTTACTTGGTTTCTCACAGCCTCAGTTTACCCATCTGTAAAACAAAGGTGCTATGCGGCGTAGGCATGAAAAACCCTGGGGGCCTGTGGGGCTGTGAGTTTTAATACTCAGAACACACATTTACAGTGGCACAGACCCAGGTGAGGCCAACTGTGTGGCTGGGTATGGGGCCAGTGGGGTCAGGGACTAGTTGGGCAAAAGTGCAGGATTTGAGTCCGGGAAAGGACCAAATCGCATAGTGTCAGCCTTATCCATAGGGCTTTCTCCCTTTCTCAGGTTGGGGCTCGGTGCTTTCCCTGCCAAGCCTGTGACCCTGAAATGCTGAGCTCAGGCCTTCGGGAAGGGCAGCAGGAAGCTGCGGGAGGACTCAGGCTATTTACCTCCCTCTGGAGGCTGGTGGGAATTCCCCCACCCACGCTGCATTCCTGAGTGCTCCCGTCAGCAGCAGGCTAGGTCCTGAGAAGGCATGCGGTACCGGAGAGGCTAGGCACTGTGCCCATGGCCAGCGGCCCCCTGCCCCAGGCTCCCTGGCTGGAGGACAGTCCCAGGGAGGCAGGAAGATCATCTGGGAGGGGGATCCTAGGAAATCCTGGGAGATGCCTGCAGGAGCGGGGCTGCCAGCCTGTGGGCCCCATCGACTTGGCTGATCAAACAGGAAAGGAGCATCGTCCGCCTGTGCCAAGCCGTCCTGGGGTGGCAGCTGGCTGGGGGTTGGGGAGACCCTTTGTCCAAGGGGGGCCTGGGCCTTGACCTTGGTCCCTGTCAATCCAAACCCCCATTACTTACAGGTTACACACAGGAAAGAGAGGGTTTCCTAAGCCGCCCCTGCCCAAAGTCACTCCACCCACCCCAAACCCTAGGCAGGGGGCAGGGAGGAAGAAGGAAAAACCTCACCCACAGGCAGAGATTTCAATACAATATATATTATCTCATATATATATTTCTTCCTCACTTTATTTGCTCACTTCTGTCACGCATTTAAAATGTCACAGAGACCAAAATAGAGTGGCTTTCTGGTGGATCTCATGGCAGTCATACAACGAGATACAAAACTAGGGGACTCTGTCTTCTCATACATCATACAATTAATTTTTCAAGTATTTTTTATGTACAAAGAGCTATTCTATCTGGAAAGAAAATTAAAAAAAACAACAAAAAAACAAGATAGGTTATGAATCCTAGGAAGGAGGGAATGGAGCAGTCGGGCACATGTTCTCATCCCCATGTCCCCAGGGACCGCTGATTCCCTGCCACCAAGCTCTCCTCACCCCCACCCACCACGAGGACAGCAATGCTGGGGCAGGTGAAGACCAAGGGAGCGGGAGTCAGCAGCACTTTGGCCTGGAGGGAGAAGGGAAGCTGCATCGGAGAGACAGCTTGGTGAGAACGGATGGTGGGGCAGGGCCAGGGCTGTTCCTCAGCCTGTGTCTGCACCCACCCTCCCGGGCAGCTTGGGGCCAACTGGTCAGGGCCTCCCAGATGGAGGGGGAAGAGTTGGCGGCCGGCATCCACATGCAGGCCTCTGCCACGAGGGAAGGAAGGCGGCCAGGAAGACCGCCGGGCCCTGACTCTCCTCACAGATGGCAGGAAGGGAGCCTGTTCATTCCAGGAAGGACCAGAAGAATCCCCAGTGAACACGGACAGGGTCCTTCTCCCTCACCCTACCAGCTTCTCGAGGCGACTGTGGCCAAAACCCAGGGATAATCTGGGCTTTAAATGCCAGGACACAAGGCTCTTCCTAAGTCAGGAGCTGGTATAAGCCCAGCTTGCTGGGGGCTCTGGCTCTGGAGGCCCCAGGTCTAGAGGTGTGGAGGGGAGAGGAGGGGCTTGGTGGTCCTGACCACTCTTGAGGCCTGTCCAAGGGTTCTGCCCAGCACTGCAGGATCCAGCGAGCGCGAACAGCTGAACTAGGAGCCCCAGGGAGCGTGTGGGACAGACAGGGAGCCAGGGAGGGGCGCTTTCATATGTGACTAAGGCACAGAAGAGATGGGCCAGGGGCCGGATAGGGCAGAACACCAGGCCCTGTGTGGATGGGGGCCCCGGAGGGAAGTCTGGGATCACTCCCCCCACCTCCCAGCTCCCCACCGCGCAGCCACCCCTTCCGGCCTCTCTGCCGCACTGCCTTCCTCTGGAAGCTGGTCTGAAATGAGGAGACTCAGATCTTTCCCCTGAAACAGGAGGGAGAAGCCCCAGGGAGAGACCAGAACCCAGCATCAGCCGGGGAAGGAGGGCTGGGAGCCCCTGACCTCTGGAGCAGCCAGGAAGCAAGGGATCTGCCCAAAACTCTCAAGAGGAAGGACCCAAGTGAGCCGGCGGTGTGGGCTGTGGGCTGTCCTCGGTAGGCCAGGGGGAGGGGCATGAGGCAGACAGTGGTGTGGCCACGACAAGTGGAGACACCCAGGGGCCTCTGCTTCAACAGAAGCGGTGCCCAGAAGCCCCTGAATGCCCTTCCTGGGTGAGGCCTGTTTCTCCTGGTGTCTGGCTCTGATCCTTGCAGCATGCCAGGGAGGCCTGGGACAGGAGGGGAGGACCACAGAGCGCCCACATCCCTGCTCCTGCCCGGGAGGAAGTGACTCTAGCGCTGGACAAAGGTGGATAGGAAGGGATGCAGGCGGGAAGGGCCCGGGGCAGACAGAGTATTGCACGGTGTGGGGGAACCAAGGTTTGCCGACCTCAGCCTGAGACTTATGGGGAGGAGGGGCTAGAAGGCTGCAGTTGCTGGTCCACACACAAGCATTGGGGCCTGGGCGTGGCTGGTCCCGGCGTGCCCCCAGCACAGAATGAGCTGCAGGGACCTGAGCCTTGCTCCCAGTGTCCTCTGCCCTCGCCCGGGCAGTGCAGAGTTGGCCATGTATAAATATTCCTGAAGGCCCGTGGGCGAGCCTGGCTGTCCCCCATTCCTCTGGAAGCGACATGTGAGTGTTTCTGGTCCAATAAATAAAGGGCGGCATGAGCGCTGTGCCAACTGCCTTCTGGCCTGGTGGTGAGGCTGGAGGGGGGCACAGCCTGACCGTGGCTACAGCCCGGCACTTCCACCACCGCAGCCCGCACCTAGAACTCATCGTCAGAGCTGAGCAGCAGAGTCTTCTCGTTGTCTCGGGCGCCACTGAGGCTGTGGGATCGGGAGAGGCCATGGGCACCACCACGCCAGGTGGGCCCGGGCTCCAGGGTGGACTGCTGCGTGTACTGCTGGTAGGCAGGGGAGAAGTTGTGGATGGCGTCCTGCACAATGTCATGCGGGTTCATGGTCTCCTTGAGGCTGCTGGAGATGCTCTTCATGGGGGCGCAGCGGCCTGCCGGGCAGGAGGCGGGAGGGGCGGGTGAGGAGGCTGGGGCAGTGACAGGGAGGTGGCTCAGCTCCTGCCCAGGATCCTGGGACAGAACCTCCTAACACAAAGCTGTGTCCTTCAACCACCCTTTCTGGGATGGAGAATGGGGTCCAGGATATGAGAAGGAGCAGGGAAAAAATAGACTCCTTTGGCTGGGGAGCCCCCAGGGGGGCTCAGGTGTGAAGAGGAGCAGACATAAACCCCTACTGGGAGCTGGGCCGGCTAGGCTAGGGGCAGAGACTGGCAAGCTGCGGGCAGTGAGCCTGGAATGCCCCAGGGAGGCCAGGGCAGGCTCAGCACCAACAAGTCAGGGCATGCGGGGCCAGAGGGCCCGGAAGCCAGGGGTGCCCAGTTCCACAGGTGCCAGGCGCGTCCCCCTCCACCTGGGGAGTGCTGTGCTCCCACCACTCTGGGGAATGGGTCAGGGGCTGGCCCCATCAGGACCAGGCTGGCCTGCACCCCCAGGGGAGCAGATGCGACTCACTGGCTCCCTCTAAGAGGGTTTCCTCTTCATCTCCTCTCATGGATCATCCCTGTCCTATGGGCTCTGA
The DNA here is from genome assembly GCA_004027835.1 of Alouatta palliata. Taxonomy (NCBI): domain Eukaryota; kingdom Metazoa; phylum Chordata; class Mammalia; order Primates; family Atelidae; genus Alouatta; species Alouatta palliata. The sequence continues at coordinate 46,407 of PVKV010010683.1, read as the reverse complement.
GGGGAAAAGTGGCCCAGGCTGCAAAACCTAGCTGTAAGGGATGAGCCCAACTCTGGAACCCAGGATTCCTCACTCAGCTTGTGAGCCCTTGGAAACACTGTGAAATGCCCCTATATCCCGTGAACCAGCACGGTGCCCCCAGAATAGGGTGGGACATGTTCCAGCAAGCCAGACCAGGATGGAAGCAGGCAAGCTCTACAGAGGATGGCCCTGGGCGGTGCCCTGGGCGCTCCCACCCAGGGGTGCTGGTGGAGAGGAGGACACAGAGAAAGAGCTACAGAGAGAGGCATGCCAGTGACAGTGACCAGAACTGACGTGCAGGACAGACATGCAGACCGAGAGCGGGACCTACCGGAAGGGCCGTATGTTGGCACTGCCCGTGGCCAAACCCCGGACAAAAGCAGGGCAAGAGGGGCAGGGAGAGAAGCCAAAGAAATAGAGAAGACAAGAGACAGCTGAGTGAACATGTGCCCACCACCAAGGCCCACCAGCACGACACACCACACACCCTGTCCCCGCCCCCCAGACTCCCCAGGACACCCAGGAAGCTCCAGGTGCCTCCTGGGGCCTGGCGGCAGGGATATCTACCTAGCGATGACTCCTTCCCTGGTGTTCATGCCAAGAGGAAACATCCGCTTGGTGGCTGAGTTCTGCCTCCACGTCTAGGTCAGGATATCCCATCCCCACTTCTTCCCAGGCTAGCCTGGGGCCACATCCATACCTCACATTTTACAAACCTCACAACACTTCCCAGACCAGGACATGGAGGCTCGGAGGGAGGGTTACTTGTGCTGACGGCACAGCTGAGCCAGCTCTGCACCCAAGTCTATCCTGAGGGCTGAGGGTCTGGGCTAGGTTAGAGGGTAGCAGGGGCCCAGGAGCAGCAGAGAGGCAGGAGAGGGAGAGCAGCTTCCCTGCCAGGGCATGGGCGTGGCTGGGGGGCGGTGTGTGGAGGGACAGCTCAGGCAGGGCAGCAGAGACGCTCTGCTGAGCCCCAGCGGTGCGGGAATGGTTCTCTGCCATGGCCCCTTGCTCCTTGGAGTGGCCCCGGGCCCAAGGATGATGGTCCCACAAGCACAGGGTATGCCAGACCAGGTCCAAGGTACATTGCCCTCAACGCTGGTGGGTGTTTGCTACATCCTTCCACCTGGGCCATCAGCTGGCAGGCCCTGGCCTTTGTGTACCTCCTCTTTGGCCACAGGGTAGGTCTTCCGCAACCAGGGAAGGCAGACGAAGCGGGGCGGGAAGTAGACCATGGAGCCCTGCTTTAGGCAGACATTTTTACCATCCACACCACCCACCATGGGGCCTGTGTGGGGCCTGCGGGTAGGCCCTGGGGAAGTGGGTTTCTTGCCTCCAGCCACTTGGGCAGACAGTTGGCAGCAGAAAGGCTTCTGGGTGGATGTGTCAGGGAAGGAAGCTCCCCTCTCCCCAGTCCCTCTGGCCCCCTCGCTGGCTCAGTCCGTCTTAGGCATTCCCAGCCTCCTCTTCCTCATCCTCCAAGAAGTCCCTCTGCCCGGCGGCCACAGGCAGCTCTTCTGGCCCACTGTATCCCGGCAGCAGCACATTCTCACCATCCTGGGAGTGCTTAAAGCACAGAGCTCTCACAGCACACCCAGCCTGCCAGCCCAGACCCATTACAGCAGACTCTCCCAGGGTGGGGCTGGGTATCAGCACTTTCAAAAGCTCTCCAGGGCATTTTCCAGCACAACTGGGGCTACTTACCACTGTTCTAGCAAGGAGGGAGATTTGCAGGTGTAAAAGAAAGCTGTTAAAACCTACTACCAACTGACTCTGTTTCTTAGAAGTAATCTTTTTTTAAAAAAAATATTCAGAGCTGAGGGAATTACAGGACAAAATGGTAAGCACGCACAGTGCTGGGTATCAGAAGCCAGAGGAATCTGTCTGTTCATTTCTGTCTGTGCATCGTCCCTCAGTCTCCACACTTGGACCTGCTGGAGAGGCAGGCGGCCTGAGCGTCCGGGACCGAACTGGTAGTGCTGGTGGCACCTGCTCTTCCCCGACCTCTATGGCCCTGTTCCTGCCTACAGAGTGGGGATCCCCTGTCCTGCCCCAGCCACACCTGCAGGATGCTTGGAGGCAGGAGGACCCTGGGATGCTTTGAGGCTCCCCGCTCCTCCCCGTGGGGATCTCCCAAGACCCTGGCTCGTACCTTGTGCATCCAGCCTCTTGTCAGCATAGACTTTGTAGGTGAAGGCATGCCGCAGGGCCAGAGCCGCAAAGAACATCTCCACACAGATGATGAAGTCCTGGTAGCCAGCAGCCACGGTACCCTCGCCCACTGAGACACGGGCTGAGTGGATTTTGGGGATGGCCCCACACTTCTCCAGGATGGCCAGGAGCATGCCTGGATGAGGAAGCATGGGTGTCTGGACCCAGACTGGCCCCTTTCTTCCACAATGCCCCACCCAGCTGCCCACACACCCCAGTGAGGATGGACGCAGGGCCACAGCTGCTCCTGTAGGGCAGGGGTGGCAACACAAGGCCACAGCCTCCAGAAACCCGTCTCCCGGCTCTTTGCGGGCCACTGAAACTGAGATGTCAGCGATGATGCAGGGTCCCCTGGGTCCTCCCATCCATGTAGTGGCCCAGCCAAAGCTCCCCCTAGCCCTGGGAAAGGCCCTCGAGGACTCAGATTTCACCCCCAGCAAGTGCCCAGTGGGCTGACGCCCCTCTCAAAAGGCCCCATGGGCACCAGGGACCATGAGGAGAAGGGGCAGCAGGAAGCACAGAGGACAGGGCGGCACAGGCAGCCCTGAGGCACTGGGGAGGCTCACCTTGCCAGAAGGAGAGAAAGATGACGGACTTGACCATGAAGAACTTGAGGACGGGGCTGTAGGGGCTGAGCAGCTCCCGGGTGGCGAAGTAGAAGAGGAAGAGGGCGTAGAGGGCCAGGCTGACGGAGATGTTGTAGATGATGGTCACGTAGAGGTAGCCACTGGTGACGCTGTGGGACGGGGAGCATTTTCTGGCTGGGACAGATCCTTGGAGGGAAGGGGTTCTCCTCGACTGCACCGCACACCATCCCTATGGTACTAAGTCCCATACCTCCAGCAGAGCTCATGGAGTCACTGAAGGGGTCGGAGGGGGTGATCAAAGCGACAGGCGGGGTGGGGGTGTACGGGGTGTGCCTGCAGGCCAGGCCAGCTCTGCTGCCTCTGTGTGGCCCATGGACTTGTCTAAGCCCTAGTGCCCACACTCCTAATGCCGGACACCAGTGTGGAAGCCAGGGCCGAGCGGGAGGCCGCAGCCTGACAGTCAGATATAACAGGTGTCAGAGCAGGTGACACTGCTCAGCTCTGCCGCCTTTTCACTTGGTCGGCTGCATCCGCTCTGACCTCACTTTGCTCACCTGCCCTGGCATGGCTGCCATGCAGTTCACACAGTGTGTGCCAAGCGCTTAAAAGCACAGGGCTAGACACAGGGTCTTTTTCTTTCTTTCTTTTTTTTTTTTTTTGAGAAATGGAGTCTTGCTCTTATCACCCAGGCTGGAGTGCAACGGTATAGTCTCAGCTCACTGCAACCCCTGCCTCCCGGGTTCCCAGATTCAAGCGACTCTCCTGCCTCAGCCTCCCAAGTAGCCGGGATTACAGGCACGCACCATCCGCCCGGCTAATTTTTTGTATATTTAGTAGAGATGGGGTTTCACCATGTTGGCCAGGCTGGTCTTGAATTCCTGATCTCAGGTGATCCACCCACGTTGGCCACCTGAAGTGCTGGGATTATAGGCGAGAAGCACCGTGCCCGGCCACATGGTCACTTTCACTAAGCCCAGGATGAAATGCGTGTGGACAATTTATACAGCAGGGGCTTGTGCCTGTGGACTTGAGCCGACCTCCTGGGGCTCTGACCCTCTTGCTCGCTGCCTCAGCAGTGGTCACTGTCCCTTTGTGGCCCATCCCTTTGTGGCACCACTCTGCAGCCTGGATGTGAACGTGACTACTGCCAGTGGCTTGCTCCTGGGCCAGCAATGGGCCCAAGTGCAAGGGTGTCCACTGCCGGGCTCAGAGTGCGGGGGCCATGACAACCAAGCACCCAGGAAGGTCATGGCTGTTCAGCTACTCTGACCACCCCCTTCCCTGAGCCAAGACACTAGCCTGTGCCAACACTCCTCCCACACACCCCGGGGAGCACCCGCTGCTTACTCAAAGTCCCCATCCCGGTACTTGCCGAAGGCCTGGAGGACCACAGTGCTGACCGCCATGAGTGGCTTCACCACACAGAACTGCAGGGTGGCCTGTCGGGGCAAAAGGAGGTTGAGTGTGGAGGAGGAGTGCAGAAGGCTAGAAGAAAGCCCTGCCTCTGGCAGATGGAACTGTGCTGAATGCAGGGACAGAGGGGACCAAGGGAACAGAGGGATGGAGGGACAGAGGGGATGAAGGGGGCAGAGAGGATAGAGCGTGGAGGGACAGAAGGATGGAGGGGATGGAAGAATAGAGATGGAGGGGACAGACAGGATGGCTCCGTGTCCTGCTCCCAGGGGACTGCTGTCTGTGCAGGGTTGGGGCAGAACATACAGGAGATGCCGGTAGTGCAATGCCGTGTGTGAGATGAGCATGTGGAGGAAGGAAGAACACTGCAGCAGGGCATGATGGAGGCGGGGCACAAGGAGACGCGCACAAGGAAGCTTCTCCAGCCAGGACCATCAGAAGGGTGCTGGAGATGAGAGGCTCAACAGGGAGAAGCAGCAGCTCCCACAAAGGCCCCACGGCAGAGGGTGGACAAGGGCAAGGGGCTGCGTGCTAGAGAGGGGGCTGAGGAGATGGGCAGGACCAAGTCCTAGAGACCCTGGTGCCCAGGGCAAGGCTGGGACCCTGCTCAAGGAACCAGCCACCAGGCAGCAGGCATGGGTGAGGGCCTCCTCCCGTCCTCCATGTCCACCCTGTCTGGTTCCTGGCCCCATTCTCTGGGCCTGGGTCCAGGGTTTACGGTGAGCAGAGGTCACTCTGGGGATGGAGCCGATCTACAGGAGCCCAGCGCATGTGGACTCCAGAGCCTGGAAATCTGAGTTTGAATTCCAGGGACAGTTTGGGCGGTCACTTGGCCTCCAAGCACAGACTTCCTGGTGAAAAGGACATAGTCACTCCCCACACCACAGGGCCACTGCTTCGGGGATGGCAGAGCCAGAAAGCACAGTTTTCTTGGGAGTCTCCCACCTCTGTGCAGGCATTAACGCTGCCGACTAGCTGGCTGAGCCAATGAAAGAAATCCTTAGCCAGCTTTTCCCGATTCCCTACAGAGGCCCCAGCAAACTCAGAGGGTACCCAGAGTGCCCATAACATCACTAGTACCACCATTACCTTGAGAGCAAATAAATCTAAGCCCTACGGCCCCTTCTGAGGAGCTAGCGGGGTGGTTAAATCCAGTCCCAGAGGCTTAGCTAGTGTAGTCACAAAGAGGATGAGGAGCCTGGAGCAGAAACCGTGGCCTGTGGAACCTGCAGCTTCTGCCCCAACCAGGGATCCGAGCGGAGCTTGAACGGGAGCCCCAGACAGCCCACACATGGAGCTGTCACACGGAGAGACGTGTGATGAAGACATGTAGTCCCACTCTCAGAAAGCCCCACAGAACGTCCCTGGCCCTGTCATCCTGCCTAGAGGAAGTGGGGCTGGCACACTCTGGGAAAAGGGAAGAGCGGCAGTTTGTTATGAGCCTGGCAACAGGCTGGTGCTTCCCTGGGTCAGCTCACCTGGTACTCACGACAGCCCCCTGACATGGGTGCTATCATTATCCCTAGGGTACAGATGAAGAAACTGAGGCACAGAGAAGCTGAAGCAGCAGAAGTAGAGCCCAGGCCACTAGGCCCCAGAATCATCTCCTGACCACACCCTGGACCAGTCAGCAGTTCCCAGGCTGGGCTGGACATGAGAACCACCAGGGGAGCTTTAGACACATGCCAGGTTCCAGGGCTCCATTCCAGACCTTCTCCTGCAGGCTGGGGTAGGGGGTAGTTGATCTGGGAATCTCTACTTATAGGAATCTCTCCAGATCTGGATATTGAGTGATGGCCCTGAGGAGTCAGATACCTGTCTCTGTGCCCCCAGGACAAAGCCGTAGGGTGTGTTCTCTCCACCTGGTGAAGAAAGAGGCCTGTTTTGTTCTCTTTCTTCTTCTACCTCTCCCTGCCATCTCCAGGAACAATAGCAGAACATCTGAGCCCACAGGGCTGGGGAATCATTTCTAACAAGGCCACACTAGCTAGCAATCATGAAAGCAAAACTTTGTAGACAATACAATCATCAAACAAGGCAGTGAGTCACAGCTGGCCGGAACCTGGGTCGCTGCACCAACTGGTAAACAAGGGCTCTCCGTGCCCCACCCTGAACCCAGGATAGTTTTAACTATTTCCCTGCAGGTCCAGTGGCGAGATTCTGAATTTAGGAACATGCTAGGGGAGAAGGTCTGGAAGCAGAACTGGAGACGTGGCATGTGCCAGTAGAGGCTTTGTGGGTGTGCCCGCCCTGTGGCCTGGGCCCTGCACAGAAGGGAGCAGCAGGCTCTGCCCTCCGGGGCCACAGCGACTTGGCTGTGGGTTTCGTGTCCTTTTGTGACTACTCTTGGTGAAGCTAGAGGGGCTGACATGACAGAGCGCCTGCAGAGCCCCAGAGGCGGCTACCACAAGGTCATGAAGGGTGGGCGAGCCCCTCAGACTCCCTCCCTCAACAGGAGGCTGTGGGCTCCACCACGCCGGGCTGAATGTGCTACCTCCATTACTTCATCTGATCCTCACAACCATCTCTTGGGAGGAGTATCATTACACTTATTTTATAGAGGAGGAAACGAAAGCTCAGAGAGGGTAAGCCAATTATCCAAGGTCACACAGTCAGAGGAGACGCTGGGAATCAGGCCCAGACAGTCAGACACCTAGGCCTACACACTCGGCGACCCCACCACACTGCCTCCACCCAGGCTACTCTAGACCACAGGGAGGGCAGCCCAGGACGCTAAAGCGACGGGACTGCCAACCAGGAAATGCAGGGAGAGACGGGAGACACGGCACAGGCTTGTTCTGTTGTGTCTTTAATGCCAAAACCCTCCTGCCCCCTAGCTGCAGCTGATGAGAAGTTTTCAGATGGAGAATCTAGAATCCCTGTGCACTTCTGATTCTCACACACACCAAGACTTGGTCACATGAGCAAGGGTCTAGGATCAGCTCCTGCCCAAAGTACAGCAGACACTTCCAGGATGCCAGCTGCTGCCCCTCCAAGCATACCCTGCTAATGTGGTGCTTTCCTAATAGCTTGGGGGGTGGGTACTGGGGGCCTGGGGTGCCTCATAGGAAAGGGGACCTCCACAGGTGGGGCCAAGGGCAGCCCACGGCAGGGCCTCCCAGTCCCCACCCTGCTCCTCTTGACCCAGGCAGCTGCTGGGGACACATACCTGTTTGCAGAAACGCAGAAATCCGATGGAATAAGTCTTTCCCCAGAGGCAGCAGGTGCCATACACACAGCTGGACCTGGAAGAGACAAGCACAGGAGAGGAGGCGGCTGGGACTGAACAGCCAGGACTTGGGAACGGTGAGGTGGGGAAGGCCGCCCTCCCACACATCCAGCTGAGCTGGGGCACAGATCCCGGGCAGCCTTTGAGCCCAAGGCCACGCACAGGGAGAGGCACAGCAGAGCACCTGCACATGCCGTAGGCAGAGGGACACATGGCTGCTCTGGCCCTAGGGTGACAAACCAACCAACTTGGAGAGCTCTGAATGTCAAAACTGCAGGAGGAAGAAACAAACAGGAAAGCGCTAAGACCAAGACCGGAAGAGAGCGAGAGAATGAGCCGCTGGGGCCCTCCTGAGAGCCCAAAAGAATGGCGCTGCTTGGGAAATGCGGCGAGGCACAGCATGTCAAGGTCATGGGCAGAGATGGTCTGTGTCCAGCTGGTGCCAGGACAGCTCAAGGTACACCAGGCCCAGGAAACGGGGTGGTTGAGGGCTCCGGGAAGACTCCATACTCACTCAATGGGTTTTCCTCTGATCTCCGACATGATGGCACTTTCTCCTCCAAGGTACTCATAGCACAGGCTCAGGAAATTATAGATGACCAAAGCTGCGAAAAGAGTGTCCAGGGGAAACCAGTCAAACCAGCAGAATGGGTCCACAGACACCGGGATTCTAAACAGCAATGGAGGTGAAACAGCCACAGCTGCACGTGGCAACAGGGAGGAGCCTGGGGGACATAGGGTTATGTATAAGAAGCCTGTCAAGAACGCACACAGCAATGGCCGGGCACGGTGGCTCATGGCCTGTAATCCCAGTACTTTGGGAGGCCAAGGTGGGAGGATCACGAGGTCAAAAGTTCGAGACCAGCCTGGCCAAAATGGTGAAACCCTGTCTCTACTAAAAATACAAAAATTAGCCGCCTATAATCCCAGCTACTCAGGAGGCTGAGGCAGAACTGCTCGAACCCGTGAGGTGGAGGTTGCAGTGAGCCAAGATCACGCCACTGCACTTCAGCCTGGGCAGCAAAGTGAGACTCCATCTTAAAAAAAAAAAAAAAAGAAAAAAGAACAAACACAGCTGATCTTCCACTCCAAAGTTCAAAACCCGGCATGCCTAAATTATCTTATCCAGGATTGCACCCCTACACTGGTGTAACGCTATAAAGAGAGGCAAGAAAGGGGCTGCCGTGAATTCAGGGTTATGTGGGGAGGCTGGAGGAGGCTGAGATAAGGGTGGGCACCCAGGATGTTTGGGAGGGCTGGCAGTGTAGACACTGGGGTGAAACGGTATTGGCTTTATTAGTTTTTCCGGGTGCAGTTGCACGTGCCTGTGGTCCTAGCTACTCAGGAGGCTGAGGCAGGAGGACGGCTTGAGCCTGGGAGTTCTGGGTGTAGTGTGTTATGTCGATCTGGTGTCTGCACTGGGTCTGGCAGCAGTAGGGTGACCTCCTGAGAGTGGGGAGTCACCGGGTTGCCCAAGGAGGGGTGAACCAGCCCAGGTTGGAAACAGAGCAAGTGAAAACTCCAGATTGGGATCGCACCTCTGAATAGCCACTGAACTCCAGCCTGGGCAACAGAGCGAGACTTCATCTCTGATGTATTTATAAATAAATGTTTGTCTTACATACTTGTGTGTTACAAATCACAACTTTAGAAGATAACAACAGTCTCTATGAAAATCTTGGGAGAAATTCCAAGTAGGAATGAGAGAGAAGCTTCATCCAGTCAACAACCTGTAGTAGTACCTGGAATACACAAAGCACTAGGAGCTACATGCACACAGGAAGTGCACAGAACACAGTGCAGATGCCTCGGGAAGCTCGGGCTGCTCATCCTAACTGGGACTCAGCTCAACGTCTCCACAAAGACCCAAAATTTGCCACAGGGAGTGACGGCACAGCAAGTCTGCTGTAAATGTTGAGGCTATAAATACAGCAGCATGCTGTAACGGGTCTTCTGGTCAGGGGGTTTCTGCTGGCTCGGCAAAACAAAGGCTGCTGCCTACAGGGTGGTAGAGGCGAATGGATATGCCAGGATGGAGGGGAGAGAGTGTGGAGAGGAGGAGGAAGAGGGGCACAGCAGAGGGCATCCAAAAGGAAACAGCACAGGAGGAAGAGCCAGGGTGAGGACATGGGAATGCGGATGGGCATCCAGCAAAGGCAGAAGGCCAAGGGGAGGGGTAGAACAGGGTCAAGGGAACAGGTCGAGGGAGCATGGCAACCCTGCAGCCAGAGGGCTCTTCTCATCTGATTCCGCCAGCCCCTGCGGCATAGAGTCCTCTAAGGCTCGCTGGTACCATCCCGCTTGGCATTTGGTCTTTCAGTGGGTGACCTGGTCCCTGCCCATGCTCCCATCACTCCTGAGCAGCACTAAAGCTGCACTTTTCCCCAGAGGAGGGTCCCCATCCCTCAGTGCTTCTGCACTCCCAGATCCCACAGGCCACAGCGCCCTTCCTGCTGTACTCCCAGGATCCATCAACCCCAGCTGGGACGGCACCCAGTGTGAGAGGTCCCGGTGACCATCAAGGAGGCAAGTGCCTCCTACCCATGGAACCTGATTTCCAGACACTTCCCAGTGCTTCCCGCCCTGTGACATAATGACAACTGGTCTCCCTCTCTCTCCTTTCTCAGGACACAGGTGCCACTCATGGCATACCCAGGGCAGACCACAAATGTTTCACTGACTGAACTGGAGCGTGGAAAGCCCTGGCGATGTTTTTTAGGCAAAGCTGGCCTTCAGCAGTTTGGAAAGGAATGCATTTGCGGCATTTTACATCACTCACGGTTGCCCTGTTCCATTAAGAGCTCCCGTCTCCAAGTGTCACCCACGTGTATATGTCCCCCAGCACTGACTACGCCTTGTTGTGACTGTCCCTTCACCCTTCACACACATAGAGCAGAGGTATGCAATGTGCGTGAGCCTCTTTGGGTTCAGTTTCCTCATCTATCAAAGGGGATCACAGGAACACCAATTTGGCAGGTGGCTGTTGGGTGTGAGCATGAAGGTGCTCAGAAGCGTGTCCGGGCTCGCTGCACTGGGTGTGGGCTGTCACAACCATTACTGTCTATCTGCTGCCTGCAGGCCCAGAAGCTCCCTCCCAGGCGAGCCCATCCCTGCAGGCCACTACTGAGAAAGGCCTGGTGCCCGGGCTCATGTCCTTTCCTGCATCAAAACACACGCCAGCAGTCAGCACGCTTTTGAATTACATGGCCAAGGTCCATCTGCAACCGGCTCTGCACACAACTGGTCAGAATTATCAAATGTCATCGTCTCTCTCCGTTCAAGATTCTTGACCTTTCGCAGGTGCTCTGGGGCCAGCCAGTCTGTAAAATACCAATTTGTGACAATTCCCTTTCAAGAATCATTAGTGAGTCAATAATGAACTCCCTAATTCTCAGAGAAGTAAGACGAGACAGAATCTCCTCAGACGTGATGCAACCAGCCCAAACTCAGCCCCACTGACCATCTGGACACATCAGTCATCCTCCTAGAAAGTACGGAGCCATTTGAAACACCACCTCCAACATCCCAGCAAAGGTGTTTAAAATGGAAAACTCAACACACCCCCCGGAAACAAACACAAAGATGCTTGCCCTGGATATAAGAAGAGCAGAGAAGTTGAGATGGGGCTGGAGGGAGGTGCTTGGCCAGCAAGCTCACTGCCCACCGCCCCTCCCACAACGGCTCCAGTACCAGACCCCTGGAGAGGCCTCGGAGACACAGAATGACTCTAACCTCCCTAAATATCCACCACAGCTGGTGTGCCAGGCTCTGTGCTAAGCCCTGGGGACTCATAAATGACCAAGGGGCCCTCGGGCCAAGTCCAGAGAGCAGCAACCAGCGTGAGGGACCAGAGGGCCTCTCTCCTGGCCTAAACAATCAGGCTGTGGCTTCTCTGGAGGGTTTTGTCTTGGAGACTGGAAAGCTGATGGCCTTGGGGCCAGTCTCTGAGAGGAGCTCCACCAGCGTTGGAATGAAAGTAGGCTGAACCCGCCCACCCCGCATGGAACTTTCTGCTCCATTCTAGACGCCAAATCTTAAACTAGAGACAAATGCACACCATCAGGAGAGAAGCACCAGGATGAACACAAAACAAGGACAGTCTTGGGGACGAGAAGACATCGGGGTCACTCCCTTCATACACGTGACAGGCATCTTGTTCCCAGGGCCAGACAGGACCCACACGGTCCCAGGGGCAGATCCCAGAAGGACTTCAGCTCAATATAAGAAACTATTTCCTTTTTTTTTTTTTTTTTTTTTTTGAGGCAGGGTCTCACTCTGTTGCCCACACTACACTGATGCGATTGTAGCTCACTGCAGCCTTGACCTCCCAGGCTCAATTGATCCTCCGACCTCAGCCTCCTGAGAAGCTGGGACTACAGGCATGTGCCACCATGCCTGGACAATTTTTGTGTGTTTGTTTCTTTTGCAGAGACAGGGTTTCACTATGTTGCCCAGGCTGCTGTTGAACTCCTAGGCTCACGTGATCCAGTGGTCTCAGCCTCCCAAAGCGCTGGAAGTACGGGTGTGAGCCACTGCACCCGGCCTGAAAAGTCCATTTCTAATGGGCAGAGTCCAGAGATGGAAGCTGTGAGTTTGCTGCCAGCAGAAGCAATCAGGCTGGGCAACCCCTCTGCAGACTTTCTCAAGGGGTCCCTTCCAAACCCAAGGCTCCAGGCTTCTCCCTCGTGGCTTTCCTGTCCTTTCGGATGCTGTTTATTCCTGTTTCTCGCCACCCCAAATGCTGCTTCTGGCCTTTCCTCTACTGGCTTCTTTTGAATAGCTTTCTTTCCTCATCGGCAGCTCCTTGAGCCTGAGTAGGAAGCTATAGTCCAAGAGACTGCTCCCCACCCAGCCTCTCAGTGGCCCTGTGACCTTGTAACTGCCACAGGACCCAGCAGTTGTAAGGCTCTGCACGTTCACACCTCCCCCACCACCTGCCACCACCATCCCCCCGACAGGGAAGGAACTATCCCCACTTATGGAAAAGGAAATTCAGGCACGGAGCCCTTAAGACCTTTGCCCCAAGAGCCCCAGGGCTTTGAGAAAAGACTCAGTACTTGCCCTCCGACGTTTCTGCCTGCAGCTCCCAGGGTCAGGAGGCAGACATACACATAACTCGATATAACTCCAATACACACTTGCTGTGCACCTACTGTGAGCCACACACTGTGTGCGAGACCTGGATGACCCTGGGCACACTGGGCCATTCTAAGCTCACCTCCTGTGCACACCTTCAGCACCTAAAGCTGGCCTCATGCCCCTTCCCTCTGCTGCAGAGAAACACTGGTTACTTGGAAAGACTGGGGGCATTCTGTATTTCCGATAACTGGTCGGTGAGCCTGGAAAAGTCCATTTTGCCCACTTTGGGCTGAAATTTTCTCTGCTCAGAAAATAGGGGCCTAGCTTGTTTAAATTTTTATAAAAGTTTAAATTTAAAAACAAAAAGAAAAGAAAACAGGGGCCTCAGAACATTCTTTTGCCCCTTTTCAGAGATGGGTGATCATCCTAGACAAGAAGGGGCACAGTGTGTTGCAGCCAAAGCGGCAGGGTCTGCACAGCACGAGTGGCCCCAGGTCCCAGCTGCGCCAAATGGCTCCTCTCCTCCTCCCTTGTGGCTTCTTTGTCCTCTGCTGATCCTGCTTCTTGCTGCTTCTCACCACCCTGAATGCTGTTTCTGACCCCTCACCCCTCTTCTACTGGCTTCTTCTGAACGTCTTTCTGCACTCGGATCTATCGAGCCTTTTTTTTTTTTGAGATAGAGTCTCACTCTGTCGCCAGGCTGGAGTGCAGCGGCGCGATCTCGGCTCGCTGCAATCTCTGCCTCCTGGGTTCAAGTGATTCTCCTGCCTCAGCCTCCCGAGTAGCTGGGACTACAGGCGCACACCACCCGCCTGTAATTTTTGTATTTTTAGTAGAGACAGGGCTTCACCATGTTGGCCAGGATAGTCTCGATCTCTTGACCTTATGATCCGCCTGCCTTGGCCTCCCAAAGTGCTGGGATTACAGGCGTGAGCCACCACACCCGGCCGCTATTGAGCTCTTATAATTCTTGGCTCTATCTCTAAGAGCCACGGCCAGCCAGGGAGTCCTTCTGGCAGCAAACTGGCCTTTGGCTCTCGTGTGGCCCTGCATCTGTGGCTCTTGGCTGTGCTCACCCTGGTGGGACAGTGAAGGAAGCATCATTCTCTGTTACTTTCACGCATTAAAATCTCTTTCCCCGACAGGAGTTCACACCTTTCCAGGTGAGAGGTTTGTCCTGTGCTCTCCTTTACCAGGCTGGCACAGAGCCCCAGGATTCAGAGACCCAGGTATGAGTCTGGCCTCTGGCCATCACTATCTGAGTAACTCTGGACAAGTTTCAGAGCCTATTCTAATTTTTTTCACATATGTAAAATGGGGATGGTAATATATATATTCTGCCAGGTAGTAGGGAGCTGAGAATGAGCTAACAGTGACGAAAAACACGTGGCAAAACGGTGAAATGCCATGCAAACATTCCTAACAAACAGCAACTACATAGAGCGACGTACAGACACCGTGTCTTCTGCCTCTGAACCCCAAACCCCACATCTCTGATCACAAAATTCCCCAGGACTGTCTCAGCGTTGTTTTTATGGCCCATCCCCAAACCCTACGCTCAAACACTAAATGCATGTAGGGGGCTGGTTCCCACTCAGCCCCCATCTGCCTGTCCCTGTACCCCTCTGGTGACGCATGCCAGCGCTATGTGAATTATAGCCCTCACAGATGGTACGCAACACCAAGCCCTCTTCCAAGACTCAGCCCTCCCTCTGGAGAATAGGAACCACCAGTCCCAGGTTCACAGGCTAAACACACACTTATTTCCACTACCTCCCTCCCCGCCCTCCTAACGTCACTGAAATGAGAAGGAAAGAGGGTGGGGTGGGGAGCAAACCTACAAGGACAAGAGAAATAGCAACAGCCAAGTGACATCAACAAAGCTCTGAAGGCCACATGGTCACCGCTACATGGTCCCCGAGTGGCAGATGCTTAGGGGGGTGGAGGTGGGGCCAGAGCCCTAGGAAACCTCAGCACTGCATGTGCCAAGCAGCTCTGGTGGCTGTGGTTGAGGGTGCAGATGCAGAATGCAGAAGCTGGTTAAAAGTCTCCACGTGGAGCCACTGGATTATAACTTATTTTCTTTTTTTTTTTTTTTTTTTTGAGATAGAGTCTCACTCTTGTTGCCCAGGCTAGAGTGCAATGGCACAATCCTGGCTCACCACAACCTCCGCCTCCCAGGTTCAAGCGATTCTCCTGCCTCAGCCTCCCGAGTAGCTGAGATTATAGGCATGCACCACCACACCCAGCTAATTTTTTGTATTTTTAGTAGAGACAGGGTTTCACCATGTTGGTCAGGCTGGTCTCGAACTCCTGACCTCATGATCCGCCCGCCTCAGCCTCCCAAAGTGTTGGAATTACGGGCGTGAGCCACCATGCCCAGCCTGATTATAACTTTCAATAGAGGCTGAGAGAGCTCTATCCCCAGAACGTGGTCCAACTGAGGGCGCTAATGGGACAACTTGCAGAAAATCCAAAGACAGCCCAAACATGAAGGGTGAGAGGTCTTCTCATGTCTCTGCCACTCTGCATCATCACTCAGCCTGTTCAGTATTTTGAGGCAGGAGATGAGAAATTATTCTCTATAGAAACAGGTCCCAGAATTTAAAAAGCCTTCACTTGGTACCTGCCCCCATGCTGCATACAAATGGCCAAGGAAACACCCCATGCTCCATCACCCAATCAGAAGGCCCAGCAGTTTTTATTTTCTGGGATGGGAGAGATGAGGTCTGGATCTGTGGCCCAGGTTGGAGTGCAGTGGCACGATCTTGGCTCACTGCTGCCTCAAATTCCTGGTTTCAAGCCATCCTCCCGCCTCAGCCTCCTGGGTTGCTGGTATTTTAAGCCCCATTCTTAAATATAAAAAATAGCCAAGGACATTGATATTTGAGGAGTGCTTCTAACGAGAAGGTCAAAGACCAAAGTGAACAAACAGATGAAAGGAACTCAAGAGAGAGACAATGTAGGTAACAGAAGCAAACTGCAATTAACATCTCCAGCAACCAAAGAACAATACGCTGTCCTGTATCAAGAACAAGGCATTATAAAGGAAAAGGACAGAGAGAGCTACTGAAATTTTAAAACATGGTAAAGGAAATAAAACATTCAACAGAAGAGTTCAAAGGTAAGATTTAAAAAAATAATAACAAACAAAAACAAAAAAGCTCCTAGAAAACAGCACCAAAAAAGAGACAGAAAATTATAAATAAAATTTGAGGCTCAATCCAGAAGCACAAGGTCCTACCAGCAGGAATTCCAGAAATGGAGACTGGAAGAGAGTGGAGGGGAAGAAAAGAAATGCTCAAAGAAACATACAAAAAGACTTCCCAGAACCTTCAGGTAGGAGCATCCACACGGCAAGGGCCCACCAGGCTGCCACACAGTGACTATCCCACCTCCTGAGATTTCAGGACACTAGGGATTAAGCCGAGATCCTAAATGCAAAGAGGAGAGCGGAAAAAAAAAAAAAAAGAAGAAGAAGAAGGCCGGGTGTGGTGGCTCATGCCTGAAATCCCAGCACTTTCGGAGGCCGAGGTGGGCAGATCACCTGAGGTTGGGAGTTTGAGCCTGACAAACGTGGAGAAACTCCATCTCTACTAAAAATACAAAAAGGTAGGCGGGTATGGTGGTGGGTGCCTGTAACCCCAGCTACTCAGGAGGCTGAGGCGGAAGAACCACTTGAACCCAGGAGGCGGAGGTTGCAGTGAGCAGAGATTGAGCCACTGCACTCTGGCCTGGGCAACAAGAGTGAAACTCTGTCTCGAAAAAAAGAAAAAGAAGAGCAAACAGTCACATATCACACACACATACCTCACACACACATACAGGCACTAGGGACTGAGTACAGCAGACTTTATAGAAATCACATCAGAATCCAAGACAGTGAAGACACACCTTCAAAATTCAAAGGGAGAAGGATTTCCAAGTTAGGACTCTATTTCCCTTGAATACTAACCAAATAGCACAATATAATAAAGATATTTTCAGATTCCACAAAATAAACCTCCCATGCATTCTCTTTCTCAGGAAGCTGCTAGAAGACATGCTCCAACCAAGCAGAGAGCGCAAACCATGATCAAGGCGGAAAGAGCCTCCACGGAACAGGTGACTCAGCACAGGAGAAGCAGTTCCCAGGCTGACGGGGAACGAAGGAGCCAGCGCAAGAGCTGAGCAGCAGAGGCCTGGAAAGCAAGGCACTCCCAACTGCAGCACAGGGAGAAGGCTCCAGGAGAAACGTCACGGGGAAAAAGGCAGAGCCCAGAGACTCCTGGATTGACCTAGCTTTACTGAGAGCAGGGCTGGTTTTTTTGTTTGTTTGTTTGTTTTTAATTCAATTGAAGTATTTGGGAATGAATTAATGATAGGTATGTAGAAAACAGAGCAAACTAAAAGAAGACTAGTAGTAACTGGAGCAGAAAAAAAAAGTTACACAAAAAAAGGAAATGGGTTGGGCACAGTGGCTCATGCTTATAATCCTCGCTTTTTGTGAGGCCGAGGTGAAAGGATCGTTTGAGCCTGGGGTTCAACACCACCCTGGGCAACACAGTGAGACTTCTTCTCTAGAAAAAATTTTTTAAAAAATTAGCGGGGCATGGTGGCACACTTTTTAAAAAATTAGTGGGGCATGATGGCTACTTAGGAGGCTGAGGCAGGAGGGTCACTTGAGCCTGGGAGGTCGAGGCTGCCGTGAGCTGTGCTCATTGTGCCACTGCACTCCGGCCTGGGCAACAGAGACCCTATCTCAAAGAAAAAAAGTCTTGGAACACTATTAAGCCCCAGCTTTGAACAAGGTACACAAACATATAATAATGCAAACACTGGGCCAGGCTCGGTGGCTCACGCCTATAATCCCAGCACTTTGGGAGGCTGAGGCAGGCAGATCACGAGGTCAGATCGAGACCACCCTGGCTAACACACTGAAACCCCATCTCCACTAAAAATACAAAAATTTAGCCAGGCGTGGTGGCATGCACCTGTAGTCCCAGCTACTCAGGGGGCTGAGGCCAGAGAATCACTTGAACCTGGGAGGCGGAGGTTGCAGTGAACTGAGATCACGCCACTGCACTCCAGCCTGGGCAATAAAAGCGAAACTCTGTTTCAAAAAATAATAGTAATAATAATGCAAACATTGAATGCAGAAAAAAAGTGTGTGAAAAAAATTGTGATAATCACAAGGAAAAAATGAGAGAAAGAAAAGTGTGTGTGGTATGTGTGTGCCTGTGTGTGGGGCCAGGGGACAGATACCTAAATCAAAATCTTCCATGCCAGATGCAGTGTCTCATGCCTGTATTCCCAGCACTTTGAGAGGCTGAGGTGGGAGGACTGCTTGAGGCCAGGAGTTTGAGACCAGCCTGGGCAACACAGCAAGATCCCGTCTCTATAAAAAACTTAAAAATGAGAAAATTAGCCAGGCGTGGTGGCATGGTTGAGCCCAGGAACTCAGGGCTGCAGGAACTATGATCAAGCCACTGCACTGCAGCCTGGGCAACAGAACAAGACCTGTCTCTTAAACAAACAGAGCCCTTCCATAGTAGGAAGTCATCATGTAACGTTACATAAAACTGAAAAACCACACACACAAAAAAAAAGTATAAGCATATTTTTAGGTCATTCTAGGAAGAAAATAGCTGAAAGAGTTGAAAGTACAGTGAACCTCGGAGTGAGGAGTCGGGGCAGTTTTGTGTTTCAACCCTATGCCTAATTACTTTAATAAACGTAATGAGCAAAATTTTGTTAACAAAGAAAAAAAGCAAATGACTGCAGTGGCTAGCTCTGAGTGGGCCCTCAGGAGGGGCTGGCTGGATCTGCAGAGTTCTCCAGCCCAGGTGACTCCCGCTCCCCCTCCTGGGCCCTCGTGGCCCCTCTTGGGCACTGAGAAGGAAAGGTGGGAGGGGGAACACATAGGGGGACACTCTCTGAACTTTAAGGGACTGCCCCATCACTGACTCTGCAGAGGCAGCTGCAAGAGAGGGGCTGAGATCCAAAGCAGTGGTGCAGGGACACGGCGAGGACCAGGCCCCGCTGCCTCTGCTGCTAAAAACTGGTGAGCTCAGGGGCAGCCTGAACTTCGCCACAGCTGCTGTGCTGTTTGTAAACTCCCTGGGAGAGGCCAGGCTGAAGGGATAATGGGGTTGCTAGGAGATGTGCCTCACAGGGTAGCCGACTTCCTGGAGGACCTCTCCCTGGGCTGGGAGGCAGGTCAGGACAGGCGGGGCCTCAACAAAGAGGCTTCTGGATTGAGGGGTGCCCACCAGCCATCTGCTGCCGCCTCTGGGGCAGAGAGTGAGGGTGAAGCAGAGGCTCCCCTGGCTGTGTGCCCCACCTTCTGCCATGCGCCTGTCTTTGGGTCCTGCCAAGAAGAGAGCCCACACTTGTCCCCCGACCACACAGGAGGGGCCCACCTTGGCAGGGAACAGCTTTGTGCTTCTGAAGGAACAGGTGGGCAGAGGCTGCCCCTGGGCACCCACACAAGGCTGGCTGCTGAATGGAAGAGGATTCTCAGCCCCACCCTTTGCCAATTCCAGCCTTTACTGTGCCCCAGGGACCCAGAGGTTTCCCTGGAGAATTGGCTGCTTCCAGAACACGAGATACAAAGCCCCAGTTAAGCCCCGAGCAGGTCCCCATCTGGCCGTAGTATTGTCACTTGGAAAGACAGGACAGAACAGCAGCCTGCGAGAAGGGAGCATGGGAAGTTACCGAGGCCCCACACAGAGGAATGCGAGGCACAGGGCAGGGGTTTAATGGAGTCCCTTATCCATCCAAAAGGGAGGGAGCAGGCATCTCCCATGAGCCGGCTCTGTCTGGGCGTGGGCTGCGCCCCTTTCTGCTCCAGCAGAGCTAAGTGCGCTCAGAAGATGGAATGAAAAGCAAGGGAACATCAAACTGTGGTGGGGCCAAGGACCTGGATGGGTGCTGGGAGTGAGAGTGGCGGGGAACAAACGGATGGAAAGGAGTGGCCCCACACAGAGCAGGAGAAGAGCTTCCAAGGCTGGGGAAACGTCAAGCCCTCGAGGCTGGGAAGCACCTGCCTGATGTGGCCACGGTTGGGGGTAGTAGGTGGAAATACAAAAGGCTGGGGTGCAGGGGGTTCCTGTTTGGCGCCTCCATTTTCTTGCCAAACCTAAAGGCATTTCCTGTGCCCTGTGAGTTCTCAGGGATACACAAGGTTCAACATAGGAAGAAAGACTCCAGCTGCCTAGGGGATGAGTCTGTTCACCCCAATATCCACAGAGCACAGGCCTGGAGCAGCACCCGCCCAGGTCAGGGAAACAGATAACTTCTGGGCGTGGCCAGAGCTGCTCAGCCTGAGATGAAGAAAACCACATCTGGCCACTTTATCTAAAACCAGCAGGGCAGGTGTGGGTAGGAAACAAGAAACCTCAAGCTCTGAGAAGAGGGTGAATATCAATGAAGAGGTCTTTTTTTGTTTTGTTTTGAGACAGAGTTTGTTGTCCAGGCTGGAATGCGATGGAGCAATAGCTCACTGCAGCCTCCGCCTCCCAGGTTCAAGCGATTCTCCTGCCTCAGCTTCCTGAGTAGCTGGGATTACAGGCATGCACCACCATAGCTGGCTGATTTTTGTACTTCTAGTAGAGACAGGGTTTCTCCACATTGGTCAGGTTGGTCTCAAACTCCTGACCTCAGGTGATCCACCAGCCTCAGCCTCCCAAACTGCTGGGATTACAGGTGTGAGCCACTGCGCCCGGCCCAATGTAGAGGTCTTGAATTGAGGAACTCCTCCTCTCCATTCCTGCTGGCCTGTCCAGGGCAGACCTGGGCATCGCTGGCCTCTGATGGCGGAGGAATGCCTGGGACCTGCCCAAGACAGTTCAGAGGCCAGCTCCCATGACAGCAGCATCCTGGTCTCCTTGTGGTGACTGTTTGGGGGCCACAGACACCCACAGGGCAGCAGAGGTGAGGCTGGCTTCTCCTCTTGGCAACCCAGCTCCAGGCCTGTGGTCGGAGCTCAGGACGGGAGCGGGTCAAGTTTACACTCCACATGCAGAACCAAGTCCCCAAAAGGAATCGACTCCTATTCCTGGGTGGCACAGCAGGGAACTCACTCGTGGAACAAAGCCCTCAGAATGAAAACCCATGGGGACAGAGGCCCAGCCCTGCCACTGACTTGCCGGGATCCCTGGACGGTTCCCTACCCAACTGCACCTGGGGTCTCTACAAACAGACCACCTGCTTGCTGCCCCCACTCCATCTGAGATGCTGGCATTGAGAAATGCAACCCAAGTGGCCCCTGCTTCCAGGTACCTGTGAGGTGAGACTGTGGCTGCATGTGCTGTTAGCCGTCAGTCTGGGACAGAAACGCTGCAGTGGGTAAAGAAGTAAGGGGTGTGTCAAGATAGTCCTTGTGAGGCCCCTCAGGGAGGAACGTGGGGAGAGAAGCTCCCCGGCCCCCAGCCGGCCCCCCCGCCCCTTGCCCATCCTCACCCTCGTAGCAGTCGCGGACGGTGCCGAAGTACACGTAGTACTGGTCGTTGGTGAAGAAGAGGAGGCTGAGCCAGGAGTCAAAGGCGTAGATGGGTACGATGAAGAGGATGCGCACGATGTAGCGCTGCTCGTTAGGGCAGCTGTAGCAGCGCAGGTGCATGTAGATCTGGGGGCAGAGGCGCAGGGTCAGCTGGGGACCCTCCTGTCCGCAGGGATGGGAGGGCGGCTGGGCTTCCAGCTCTGCCACCAACTCATCTGTGACCCGACGCACATGACCCATCCCTGAGCCTCAGAGCCCTGTTCTCCAAAATGTGGATGACAAGACTTGCCTCCCAAGGCCACTGTGAGACTCAGACCAGCGGGCGTGCACAAGGCTCGTGGCGCGCATGCAGCGGTGCCTGTGGGGCGGCCTCGCAGGTGCAGGCGGCAGTGAGCTCACACCCCAGGCCGCAGGAGGACCAAGGACGAGGACGGAAATCCAGCTTCCACAAGCTCCCGAGGGGACCTCACCCACAGGCAGCTCTGGGCCATCAGCGTGTGCCCTGTCTCTCTGCCTCGCTCCGGCTGTGACTGTGGCAGCACTGAGCTAAGTCACTTGGGTTGCAGGCCTGCCCTATCCCTTAACTTATGGCAAGACAGACAGGGCCCTCACTCTGTGGCAGGTGGACATGCTTCCTGGCTGAGTGGTTGCAGGGATGTCCTCAGGCTGTGCCTCATCCTCCCGTCTGGTAAACAGAGACAGCACTGCCTGCCTCACCAGGAAGTTAGGAGAATGAAATGCTACTTTTAGGAAGCAAAGGGAAAAAGTAAAAGCTACACACAAATGCCAAGAACTGCCCTACCACGGTCCTCAGTCCCGGCAGCCCCCGGGTGTCTTGTCCCAGCTCTCATGAAATTACACTTGGCCCAGCCAAGCCCTGGGCTAGGGAGGAAAAGAACAAAATATTCTCCATCTGCTATGAGCCAAAAGCCTTGGACACAAACGGGCTCTAAATGGGATGGGGACACAGGGCAGCTGGCAAGGGGCTGACTGGGAAACCCGGGCAGACTCGCCCTGCCCCTCTCCACTGGACCACCTTCAAACCTCTGCAGGTCGCCAAGACCTGTCCCAGCCAACAGCAGCCTCCTCTGGGGTCACAAGTACAGGCAGATGGGAGATTCGACTTCCATCCCAGTCTGCCACCAATTTCCAAGTGATCAAGCTAGTTCCTCTCCCCCTCCCCTTCTGACTCTCCATTTTCTCATCTGCAAAGGGATCCCTGTCCCTGTACTCCTGCAGTTCTAGGCAATTTGTAGCTTAGGCTGGACCTGAGACTAGTTCCAGCCAATGGAAGGTGAACGAAGTGACGAGTGTCACCTCTGGATTGAGGTGGTTAAATATCCAGAGTGCCTTCACACACTCCCTGTTGCCAAGTGTTGGAGGGCCGCGCCTTGAAGCCAGAGCCACGCATCAAAACCTGCACTGCCCTGGGCCCTGGGACGTGGGCAAGAAGTCAACTTCTATTGAGGGAAGCCTCTGAGAACACAGGGCTTACCTCCTACTGCAGCACTGCCTGGCCTAGCCTAACTCATACTCTGCTGGGCTAGGAACCTCTCAAGATCCTGCTAGAAGCCCCCTGCCAGGCCTGGTACCTGGTGGCACGTGATGAGCAGGGCCGTCCACACGAAGAAGCCGGAGATGGCCTGAGCGGCAGTTGTCATCAGGAACACAGGCTGCTCCATGGCGGTGGGGCTGCCCTCGGGGATCACGGAGACGCTGGGAGAGGCTGCTGCGGTCGTGGGCGACGCTGGATCTGGGGCCAGCACAGCACCCCTCACTGTCATGATGCCCGGCAGCAGGAGGCCCCCTGAGGGAAACCCTTGCAGCAAGTGACAAGCTAGCCTAGAGAGAAGAAATCGCAATGTGAGTCTCCTCCCAGGGCAAGTGGCAGAGTTGGAAAGAACCTTCCAGGTCTCTCTACCTACCTCTTGACCACGTCTCAACTGATCCCAACCATCACCCTGCCCCAGCCAGCCTCTCTCCTGGATTGATGCAACAGACCCTTGACCAGTTTCTCTGCTTCTGCCCTTGCCTCTGATGATCAGTCCCTACTCAGCAGTCTTGTGACCCTTCCAAGGCTTAGCCAGATCTGGCCACGCCCACTCAAAACTCTCCAATAGCTCCCAGCTCCCCTGGAGTAAAAACCACAGTCGTTACAACAGCCCAAAGGACTCGATGGCCCTCCTGGCCTCTACGATCTCAGCTCCTACAGTTTCCACTTCCATCCTCAGCTGCAGCCACACTGGCCTCTTTGCTGTTCCTTGAACATACTAAGCCCACTCCTGCCACAGGGCCTTTGCACTGGCTGTCTCCGCCCAGCCACACAGCTCTCTCCCGCCTTTCCTTTAGGTCTCTACCTTGACCACCATACAAACATGTCAGCCTCTCCCAGGCCGAGCTTTGCCTTCTTTTCCTCCAGAGCACTCATTATATCACCACCACCTGACTAACTTGATTCACTCAGGTACTGATTAACTGTTCCCCCACCCCACCTAGAACGAAGGCTCCCTGGGGACAGCGGCTCTGTTCAGGACTGGACACGCAGCACTGGGAATCTACCAGCACTGAATCTACCAGCACCTTGATCTTTGTCTTCTAGCCTCCGGAACTGTGAGAAAGGAGGCAGTTGATTTAGTCTTAAGTCATAGTGGTTCAAGACTAAGGCAGGAGCCTGGCTGTACCCCTACCCACAGCCCTGATGGGGCATCCCTTTCAGTCCAGCCACCTGCTTACGGGCTGGTCAATGCCATCCAGCAAACATCCCCACCCAAATCACCAACTCTGTCGATAACCTGTGATGCAACCAGAGGAACACCCGACAATCTCAAAAGATGCAAAGTGTGGTGTGTGGGCACTGTGGAAAGAGCCTGGCCGGAGCATGAGCACCAGCTCCCCCCGCCAACCAGCCGTGTGGGTTCCCTGGTCCAAAACTGAGCTCATAAAATGAGCAAACCCCAACCCCCAACCATCTTGGTCTGAACCCACAGGTCAATCTGGATGGTCTCATGGTCCCTACCAAGCCTGCAAGCTGGTATTTAAATCAGAACATCCTGACACTGACGGAGGTTTCACTGGGCCTTCCCAGGTGCAGTGGCCTGTAGCCTGGCCCTGTGATGCAGAGGATTCTGCGCCCGCTGTCTGCCTGCACTGCCTGCCTGCGCCCTGGCTCTTCACCAGCGGCTGCAGCATCTCTGCCACCATGTCGGCTCTTAGCTGTAAGTGTGCACCCTAGGACAGCCCTTTACATTTCTATTTTCCCACACACACATGATCTCTTAACACACCAATTTTGAGACACAAATCCAGATTAAAACTCAAAAACAGAGAAGGCGTCTATATAAAGAAATTCAAAAATGGAGAAGGTGTCTATATAAAGACCCGTGGCAAGCTTCGAAAAAGAGACACAGTGACAAGTGCAAGAATAGCTCCTGTAAGGATGGTTGCAAAACTGAAAACCAGTGCCAGAAGTTATTTCTTGAAAAAGACTTGGGTTGTAAATCATCATCTTTGTCTACCATTGTTGTAACTGAGTGAGTTAGAAGGAATGCGCCACACACTGAGTTCCAAACTGAGAGTCCTTTTTTAATTAGCCAACGACCGAGAGACAGCTAATGCTTAAAATTCTCTCGGCCCTGAGGAAGGGGCTTGATTATCTTTTATACCTTGATTTAGGTAGGGGAGGGGGAGCCTAGCTGAAGCAGAATTTGACAGAAGCAGAAAAGCAGGTTAGAGGAAGGGGCTGTGGGCACAGGTGTCACCAAGAAGGGGGGTGTTCAGGCTCCTTCTACACAATGATCAAATGGAAATCTTTTTCTTACAAAAGCTGGTGGGGAGGTGGTGGTATGCCAAGCACGATGCAGTTACACTGGTTACAAGTGTTAGGAACAGTATGCTTCAACACTTCTAAGTGCAGCGTGACCCAGTTATGCACTCAGAGGGGCTGTGGTAGGGAGGGGGAAGCCAGGTTGGAGTTTACAGCTAAGATGGAGTCAGTGATGCTAGCCCAGGGTAGGTTATTACACCATCCCAAATTACATGATGGGGAATTGTGGGGGAACCAGAGGAAGCACAAATACTCCTAAATCTTCACCTTCCCGGGCGGGCACGGTGGCTCACATCTGTAATCCCAGCACTTTGGGAGGCCAAGGTGGGCGGATCACCTGAGGTCAGGAGTTTGAGACCAGCCTGGCCAACATGGAGAAACCCCATCTCTACTAAAAATACAAAATTAGCCAGGCATGGTGGCGCATGCCTGTAATCCCAGCTACTTGGGAGGCTGAGGCAGGAGAATCACTTGAACCCAGGAGGCAGAGGTGGTGAGCAGAGATCACGCCATTACACTCCAGCCTGGGCAACAAGAGCGAAACTCCATCTCAAAAAAAAAAAAAAAAAATCTTCACCTTCCAAGCAAGGTGCAGGGGGATGTCAAAGGCTGTTCTGTTCATGACTAAACACAGTGTTGAGAAGCCCCCCATTTGGACTCCCTTGCAGGGGGCACCCCCCAAGAACAGACCCGAGCCAGGGCTGGGATCTGGGTGAAGGCTGCAGGGCAGCTTCTTTCTTCGGCTTTGCTCACTCACATGCACACGCCCGCTCGGCATTCGGGACCCCTTCACACTCTTCACGTAGGTCGTTTATTTCACAAGAGGAAACGCACCCAGAGATGTGAGTGACTTATCCCCAAATCAGAGCCAGGACTCAAAGCCAGGTCCTATAAACACATTGTCTCCCTACCTCCTACAAAGTGGGGGGACCTAGCTGAGTTATCCCTTCTGCTCCAGAGCCTCTTAACAAGACACAGCCATGCTCATCCTCCCACAGCCTCCAGACTCCTGTAGCAGGAGGGGAGGCAGGTCCCCCATGGCGAAGGAGAAGCCACCACGGCTGGGAGTGTTTCTGCAGCCTGACCCACGCTGGTCACATTTCTGCACCAGGGCCCATTCATAAACAACTTATTTCACTCTTGGGCAGCCCTGGTGGTTTACAAAGCATTTCTCCAAACAGTATCTCACATATTGTCTCAAATGTTACTTTGAAGTAAGTAGCATTATCTCCACCTTAGAGATGAGGAAAACAATGCAGAACTCGGTTTTACAGCCACCCAGGGTGACGATTCAGAGGTTTTCATAATTCCCCAAAATCCTTAAAGCAATATTCTAGCTCACAGGCGCATGGTCCCCAACGCCCAAGAGAGCAGGTGCAAGCAGCTGCTGGAAGGCCCAGAGCTCGCCTTGCTCTCTGGACCCAAGACAGCACACGGAGGCTGTCAAGCGTATTCCCAAGCCAGCTGCCACAGGCCAGACTCTGCTAACTGTTCACACTGTGTGATGGGTCTGGGGACAGGGTAGGGACTGGGATTTGACCCTTTCACACTCTGTACAGGCATCTACCGGGAAGCTGCCTACCCAGATCCCACGAGCAAGCAGGACGTTCACCTGGCACAGCCTGTGGACCTTGGGGAAGGAGTGGCAATGTCATTTGGTGCAGCTTCTTTACTCCTGTGGGGTAAGGAGTGGGGAACAGCTCCACCCATGTCTCCCCTCTTCCAATGCAGTCCATGCAAACAAATGAGGCTCAGAATTCCAGCTGCTCTGGCAGGACCCCATTATCTTTTTTTTTTGAGACAGAGTTTTGCTGTTGCTCAGGCTGGAGTGCAATGGCATGATCACCGCTCACTGTGGCCTTGACCTCCCTGGGCCCAAGTGATCCTCCCACCTCAGTCTCCCAAGTAGCTGGGACCACACGCATGTGCCACCACTGCCCAGCAAAAATTTTTTTTTTTTTTTTTTTTTTTTTTTGAGATAGAATTTCACTCTGTCGCCCAGGCTGGAGTGCAGTGGTGTGATCTTAGCTCACTGCAACCTCTGCCTCCTGGAGTCAAACCATCCTCCCACCTCAGCTTCCCAAGTGAGACTACAGGCGTGAGCCACCATGCCCGGCTAATTTTTATATTTTTTTTTGTAGGAATGGGGTTTTGCTATGTTACTCAAGCTGGTCTTGAGCTACTGGGCTCAAGCGATCCTCCCGTCTCAGCCTCCCAAAGTGCTGGGATTACAGGTGTGAGCCACTGCAACTGTCTCCCATTATTTTCCTAATTGATCAAGTGTTAAACTTCTGCCAGGGACATGGCAGAGGGTCCTGAGGGAAGATGTTGAAATCATCCTTCTAACAAGTCCTGAGGCCTCTGGACTCCATGCTGGGCACCGGAAGACCCAGCCTCAGCCTTTAAAGTGATCCAAGCCACTCTTCATGCCTGCTCTATGCCACAGGCAGGAGTGACCTGGAGGCCTCTTCCCTTTGCACTGCTGAGAGCTGAGTGCCTAGCACTACAGGAGCCTAGAGCAAGCCTCAGGCTTGGCCATGCTTGGGAGGGGTCAGGGAAGGCCTCCATGTGGTGGGAAATAACCAAGCTTCCGCTGTGAGTCACCCAACAGGACTCCCACCAGACTCCACCACATGTAACCTATGGGGGTGACTTCCCTCAGAGCCTCAGTTTCTTCACTGTAATATTTCAGGGGAACTATATAATTGACAAGGGGCAGTTCTAGGTAACAGAAGTCCCATTAACACATGGAGACATGGCCCAGCACACTGGCTCATGCCTGTAATCCCAGCACTTTGGGAGGTCAAGGCGGGTACATCACTTGAGGTCAGGAGTTCAAGACCAGCCTGACCAACATGGTGAAACCCTATCTCTAGTAAAAATACAAAAATTAGCTGGGTGTGGTGACACGCGCCTGTGATCCCAGCTACCCAGGAGGCTAAGGCAGGGGAATCGCTTGAACCCAGGAGATGGAGGTTGCAGTGAGCTCAGATTGTGCCATTGCACTCCAGCCTGGGCAACAGAGCGAGACTGTATGTCAAAAATAAAAATAAATAAATGGAGACAGAATAATAGAACTAAAAGCAACCACTGTGCAACTCCTAATACAAATAATGATACAGATATGAATGATAAAACCAGAAGGTGAACGGCTGATGGGGAATTTGGTGATGGAAAAACCAGACAGCATCCTCTGAACCCACAGTCAACATCGATGCCACAAAAACAAGGCAGCCAGGTGTTCTGAGGCTCCTGACAGATGCACAGGAAGCAAACAGCACCACCTACAAAGGACTCTTACACCACCTACGAGGACTCTTCTGGGATCCTCCCCGGAAACATGAACTGGAATCTAAACAAGCCTCCAGAATGAACCAGGACTCAGGAACTAGAGAGGGCAGAGGAACAGATGACACCAGGAGGAATCAGTAGTGGTTCTGTACTGTGGGACAGTCCACAGGTCCCACGACCTGGGTTTTCAACAAATTAACAGCTTAAAAACAAAGGTGGTGCCAGGCACAGTGGCTCACACCTGTAATCCCAGCACTTTGGGAGGCTGAGGCAGGCGGATCACGAGGTCAAGAGATCAAGACCATCCTGGCCAACATGGTGAAACCCCCTAAAAATATAAAACTTAGCTGGGTGTGGTGGTGTGCACCTGTAATCCCACCTACTCTGGAGGCTGAGGCAGGAGAATCGCTTGAACCTGGGAGGTGGAGGTTGCAGTGAGCAGAGATCACACCACTGCACTCCAACCTGGTGACAAGCAAGGCTCCGTCTCAAAAAAAAAAAAAAAAAAAAACGATGGCTCAGGTTAGTGAATAAGAGAGTTGAGGGACACAGCTAAACACAAGGTGTGTGGGTCCTACGCTAACAAACCAACAAAAGGCATCTTTGAAATAAGTAACACACAGGAATTCTTGTCAATTTCCTTAGGTGTGATAATGGCATGGTGGGTATGTAAAAATAAAATTCCTTATCAGTAGAGGAAGAATAATCTTTTTAACAAATATTGCTAAACCACTGGACATCCAGAAGTCAACAACAACAACAATAATAATAAACGTTGGTCAGGTGTGGTGGTGAAGACCTGTAATCCCTGCACTTTGGGAGGCCGAGGTGGGTGGATCACTTGAGGCCTGGAGTTCAAGACCAGCCAGGGCAACACAGCAAAACCCTGTCTCTACTAAAAATACAAAAATTAGCTGGGCGTAGTGGCACGTGCTTGTAATCCCCAGCTATTTGGGAGGCTGAGGCGGGAGAATCACCTGAACCCGGGAGGCAGGGGTTACCATGAGCTGAGATCACATCACTGCACTCCAGCCTAGGCAACAGCTCAAAAATAAATAAATAAATAATAAACCTTAACCTAAACCCTTATACCACATACAAAAATTAATTCAAAATAAATCACAGATTTAAATGTAAAATGTAAAACTCTAAACCTTTTAGAAGACAGGAGAAAATATCTGAAACCTAGAGACAGCCAAGTGTTCTTAAACTTGACACCAAAAGCATGATCCATAAAATGAAAAAATTGATAAACCAGACTACAAGAAAAGTAAAAACTTTTGCATTATGAGAAAACAAGCCACAGAGTGGAAGAATATATTTGCAAGCCACAGATCTGGTAAATAACTAGCTTTGGGAATCTATCAAGAATGCTCAAAAAGCTCCACAGGCCGGGCGCGATGGCTCACATCTGTAATCCCAGCACTTTGGGAGGCCGAGGTGGGCGGGATCACCTGAGGTCAGAAGTTCAAGATCAGCCTGGCTAACACGGCGAAACCCAGTCTCTACTAAAAAAACAAAAATTGGCCAGGTGTGGTGGCAGGCGCCTGTAGTCCTAGCTACTCAGGAGGCTGAGGCAGAAGAATCGCTTGAACCCAGGAGGCAGAGGTTACAGTTAGCCAAGATTGCACCACTGCACTCCAGCCTAGAGGACAGAGCCAGAATCTGTCTCAAAAAAAAAAAAAAAAAAAGCTCCATGTTAAACAGAAAACCAAACAATCCCACTTGAAAATGGGAAAAAGATATGAACAGACATCTCGGAAAAGAAGAGATACACAGCAAATAAGCACATGAGGCCGGGCACAGTGGCTCACTCCTGTAATCCCAGCACTTGGAGAGGCCAAGGCAGGTGGCTTACTCAAGGCCAGGAGTTTGAGACCAGTCTGGCCACTATGGCAAAACCCTGTCTCTAAAAATTAGCCAGGTATGGTGGTGCACATCTGTAATCCCAGCTACTCGGGAAGCTGGGGCAAGAGAATCACTTAAACTTGGGAGGTGGAAGTTGCAGTGAACTGAGATCTCACCATTGCACTCCAGCCTAAGTGACAGAGTGAGACTCTGTCTCAAAAAAAAAAAAAAGTACATGAATAGGAGTTAAATATCATTAACCATTAAAGAAATGCAAACTGAAAACACCTTCATGTCCCACACCTGGGTACCAAAAAATATACTTATAAACTAAAAAATACTGACAGTATCAAATGCTGGCAAGGACGCAGAGAAACCTGATCTCCCATACATTGCTGGTAGGAAGATAAAATGGTGCAGCCACCATGGAAAACAAGTTTGGCAGTTTCTTATAAAACTAACATGCATTTACTACACAACCCAGTAATCACTGTGGACATTTATTCTACAGGAATGAAAATATATGTTCACACAAAAACCTGTACACAGATGTTCACAGCAGCCGTATTTGTAATCATCAGAATCTGGAGAGAACCGATGTCCTTCAACAGGCAAAAGGTTAAACTCTGATTTAACCATGCAATAGTACCCAGCAAGAAAAAAGAACAAATTACTGATACACACAGGTGATCTGGATGGATCTCAAGGGCATTACATTTCGTGAAACCAGCCAATCTCAAAAGGTCGCATACTGCATGATCCATTTACGTAACATTCTCAAAATGACAAAGCTATAAAGATGGAGCATGGTGTAGTAACTGGCAGAGGACAGTGACAACAATGGGTAGCAGATGTGCAAATTTAAAGGGGTAGCACAGGAGTTCCTTCCAGGTGGTTACATGAATCTACATGTGATAAAATTCAATAGAACTATACCTTCACCCTCCATGTAAAAACACTGAACACTGAAGAAGGTCTGTGCTTCAGTCAGTGATACTGTCAATGTCCACTTCCTGGCTTTGATACCGTACTACAGCCAGTCTAGACATCACCCTTTGAGGAAGCTGGGTGAAGGACACACAGGACCCTAGATTCTATTTTTGCAATTTCCTGTGAGTCTACAAGTTTTTTTTCTTTTTGAGACAGTCTCGCTCTGTTGCCAGGCTGGAGTGCAGTGGCACAATCTCGGTTCACTGCAACCTCCGCCTCCCAGGTTCAAGCGATTCTCCTAACTCACTCTCCTGAGTAGCTGGGATTATAGGCATGCACTACCATGCCCGGCTAATTTTTGTATTTTTAATAGAGATAGGGTTTCACCATGTTGGTCAGGCTGGTCTTGAACTCCTGACCTCATGATCCGCCAGCCTTGGCCTCCCAAAGTGCTAGGATGACAAGCATGAGCCACCGTGCCTAGTGAGTCCACGATTATCTCAAAATAGAAAGTTTAACAAGTCTTTATCAAGTACAGATGCATACTGAAGTATTTGAGGATGAAGAATAGCATGGCCTCTGGGGAGGACTGGGAAAAGTGCAACAAGACTGCACAATGTTACTAACCGTGAAAGCTGGGTGACAGAGAGGTAGAAAAATTCATTACACCATTTGTTCCAGTTTTGTGTGTTTGAAATTTTCCACAATAAAAAGCTTTAGTGAGGGTGGGGGAATAGGGGAGGGATAGCACTAGGAGAAATACCCAATGTAGATGACGGGTTGATGGGTACAGCAAACTACCATGGCACATGTATACCTATGTAATAAACCTGCACGTTCTGCACATGTATCCCAGAAGTATTAAAAAAAAAAAAAAAAAAAAAGCTGTACACAGTAGAACAGTAGATTTTTTTCTATGAAATCTGTTGGAAGGGGAGGGACTCAGTCGTATCAGAGATTTATTGGTTATCTTGTAGAAAAGCAATCAACAAGAATTGTCTAGCCTGGGCAACATAGCAAGACCTCATCTCTACAAATAATAAAAAAATTTAGCTTCGCGTAGTGGCGCGCTCCTGCAGTCCCACCTACTCAGGAGGGCAGAGGCAGGGGGACTGCTTGAGCCCAGGAAGTTAAGGCTACAGTGAGCCATGATGGCACAACTGTACTTCAGCTTGGGTGACAGAGCAACACCCCGTCTCTAAAAAAATAAGAACCGTCAAACCTAACAATGAAGTTACACATTTTTCTTTCATTAAAAAAAAAAAAAAAAAAAAAAACTGTGGCCAGGCACGGTGGCTCACACCTGTAATCCCAGCACTTTGGGAGGCTGAGGCGGGAGGATCATGAAGTCAGGAGTTCGAGACCATCCTGGCCAACATGGTGAAACACCGTCTCTACTAAAATACGAAAAATTAGCTGCACATGGTGGCGCACACCTCTAGTCCCAGATACTCGGGAGGCTGAGTCAGGAGAATTGCTGGAACCCGGGAGGTGGAGGTTGCAGTGAGCCAAGATCATGCCACTGCACTCCAGCCTGGCCACAGAACAAGACTCTGTCTAAAAAAAAAAAAAAAACTGTTCCAAATGTGCCCATCTTCTTCTGTGATGACTGGCTATCAGAGATACGCCTCCTGGCTGTCTTTTCAAAACATCTTGAAGCATGCTTAACGTCCTTTCACAGGAAAGCCACGTATCACAGTAAGTGAGAAAGACACTGCTTTTTTAAAGAAACCTAGGCTAGGGCAGAACATTCAGAAAAAGTGTGTCTGGAAATGTTTCTACCCTCACAGGATTCTGTCACCAAAAACAATATGTCTGTCACTGATTTTAAAAAGAAAAACAAAACAAAAAATCCTCTCATAGCTGAATTCCTAAAAAGCTATGTAACAGAATTTTCTAGTCCATTAAAATTTTTCCAAAGCATGTGAGCAGGTTCTGGACTTACTTGTTAAGAATTTTAAAATAAAATACCTTCCATTTCGTTTACAAAAACATCTGATTGGCACCAGGGAGGATGGAAATGTACTAGCCAAATTTCCACAAATCCTCTGCATACTCAGTGGACAGGATGGAAAAATGAGTAACCCGATTTAGAAGGAAAAGCAGTGATGCGTCCGCTCCGTGCGCAGCTTCCTGTCCTGGACAGGATCTTTTGCAGAGAAAGCAGCCATTAACACCCAGTTGAACAAACTGAATGTGGAGCCAGACCCCTTCCAAACGCTCTCTCGCTGAGCACAAAACCACGCGTCTCCAAAATGACTGTGCATATGAAACCACGAGGTTTTTGTACCATCAACAAAGTAAAAATTTTTTTGAACTATAACATCTTTAGCCTGGCCTTTGGTTTCTGTTTTTGGTGTAGGTTTTATTATGTACACCGTGAAATAGTAAAGTAATATATGTGTATACTTGTAGTAATATATACTTATAATTACACCAATATCCACATATTGGGGGTGCATGCTCAAAACATTTTGTTTTGGTTTCTTTTTTACTGATAGGGCTGTGTGATCAAAGGAAGTTCAGAGAGTAGCGCTGTGGTGATGGGCAAAGGCCCAAGGCTTCCTAATGGCTGCTGCTCTTCCCCTCTCCTCTGCAATCTCTCTGCCCTTGACCAGACAAGGCCCCCTGGCTCAGTTCCAGGCTGCAGATCAGACAGAAAACCAAGTCAAGAACCCCCACCTCCCTACATACAGCCTACCTGCCAGTGAGTGCATTCACTCCACATCTGTCTCCCATCCACACGCCACCCAGCAGGTGACAGAGGCCAGGCCACGCAGTCTGCACTTTGTCCCAGGCTCTGGGACACGGAACTAAGTTGGAACCTCAGTGTTGTCACCTGAGCTGGGCCTAAAACAGGTGACTGGACCTCTCTGACTGTGTTTCTTGGGGAGAAGAGTCCAGGTGCACTGTCCTATAGCTAAGGCTTTTGGACCAAATGGGTTTAAGAATTTAGAATTTTTCCAAATTCTGGCTGGGCGCAGTGGCTCATGCCTGTAATCCCAGCACTTTGGGAGGCCGAGGCAGGCAGATCACCTGAGGTCAGGAGTTCAAGACCAGCCTGGCCAACATGGTGAAACCCCATCTCTACTAAAAATACTAAAATTTAGCTGGGCATGGTGGCAGGTGCCTGTAATTCCAGCTACTAGGGAGGCTGAGGCAGGAGAATCGCTTGAACCCAACTCAGAATTTTTCTTTTCTTCTTTTTTTTTTTTTTTTTTAAGACTAAGTCTCCCTCCATCACCCAGGCTAGAGTACAGAGGCAATCCTGGCTTACTACAACCTCCGCCTCCCAGGTTCAAGTGATTCTCCTGCCTCAGCCTTCCTAGTAGCTAGGATTACAGGCATAAGCCACCATGCCTGATTAATTTTTGTATTTTTAGTAGAGACAGGGTTTCACCATGCTGGCCAGGCTAGTCTCAAACTCCTGACCTCAAGTGATCCACCCATCTCAGCCTCCCAAAGTACTGGGATTACAGGCAAGAGCCCTTGTGCCTGGCCAAATTGTCTGATTTCAGAAAGGATTCTGCTGCTAGACACAGTGACACTCCTGGAAGGGGGGGTACAGCACCCCAAAATCAAACATATAGCACTTCCATAGGAAAACATATGGTTAGTCACCCTAGGTGAGATATTTTTAAAGGCCGTAATTAGTATCACATCAATTCAGGTCAGATTTTTGCAGCAGAAATTAGTCTGCTGCAGACTTTGGAAGAACCTTTGGGATTTCTGAGCATTCGGATTCTAGAACAGTAGAAAAGCAGATGTGGGCCTGGACCATCCTCCAGAACTGTATGGAGGCTGATGGTTGAGGAAGCAGTCTTTGAGTGTGGTTTATTTCTATGCTAATTTTCAACTATGATGGTATCCCTCCTCCCAACCTGAAATCCACTGAGAATGTGGCAGGAGCTGGCCGTGGGACCCAAAGTCTCACTTCTCCCAATACTGCCCCAACCCCTTCCTCTTCCAGGAAATACATCTTTCAGCTGGCCCCCCATCAGAAACATCCTCCTTTTTCAGATAACAGCTATGTCGTCACTGAACTTGGCCACCTGCCTTGGAGTTTATTTCAGGAGCATCCCACCATCTCACCCAGATTCTATCATCAGATTCATTTTAACTCAGGTTTGAGGAACACCTTACTGCTACTATCCCCTCCACCCATGGATTTTATTATGTGCTGTGTGTGGGCTGAAAAATAATCCCTCAAAGATGTCAACATCTTAGCCCCCTGAACCTGTGAATATGCTACCTTACATGGCAAAAGGGACTTTGCAAAAGTGATTGAGTTAAGGGTCCCGAAATAAGAGATTATCCTGGATAACCTGGGTGGGCCCATGTAATCACAAGGGTCCTCATAGGAGGAAGGCAGGAGGAAGACAGTGAGAAGAGGGCAGCATGACAAACCAGAGAGAAGACGGTGGAAGACGCTACGTTGCTGCCCTTGCAAATGGTGAAAGGGGCCACAAACCACAGATGCAGGTGGCTTCTAGGAGCTGGAAAGGCAGGGAAATAATTTTATCCCAGAAGCTCCAGAGACGGCCCTGCCGACACCTCGATTTCAGCCTAGTGAAACACATTTTGGACCTCTAACCTCCAAAACTGTAAAATAATGTGTGTGTGTGTGTGTGTGTGTGTGTGTGTGTGTGTGTGTGTGTGCACCCACAATCACCTGACACGTGGGTTCTCCAACTGCAGTTGCCATGCTATGAAATCCACAGATCTCTGGAGCCAACCACCTAGACTGACCTCCACCTCTGCCATTGGCTAGTTTTGTGTCCATGGACAAGTTACACAACCTCTCCTTGCCTCAGCTTCCTCACCTGTAAAATGGGGGCGCAGCCACATCTGCCTCTGAGAACATGGTAAGGAATAATGAGTGAACACAGACAGCACTGAGAAGGTCTGGCACCATGTGACGTCAGCTGCTACTGCTCTTCCACTTACTCCTTTGGCCAGCCTGGAATTTCATGCTCCCCACAGTCTCTGGGACCCAGGCTGGTCCTGTCGCTGGGTGTCTCCCTCTTTAAACCTTCTAAAGTCATATTTTCATTCATTAGTTTCAGATCCAAACCCTTCAGAACTGCAGCCATGAAGTGCTCACTCAGGCGGCTGCCACCCACGGGCCATCCTAAACTGGCATTGCGTTCGCACGTATATCCCTGGAATATTCATGCAGCCTGGGAGGGCTTTTGTTCTCTTATTTAACATAGATGGAGAAACTTCCATCTTACCATAACTCACTGGTTGGAGTCAGACTCGAGCACTTTCATCCAAACTGACCACTCTGCTCCCACTCCAGCCGCCTGGGAATGGCAATGGGAATGACGGTTGGCTCTCCTGCCCCTGGGGGCTGCCTGGGCTCTCTGAGCTTCTGGATGGCTGCCTTGTCGGGGGAGGCTGATCCACATCAGAGAAGGTCAACAACCCACAGCCTGGCCTTCTCCAGAGGGGATTAGAGAGAAAGAGCGGCCACTGGCCAGGCAGTTTTGCCTGGTGAGCCTTTTGAAAGGGATCACATGCCCTCACAAGGGGGCAGGGGTCCACAGCTCTCCTTCCCTCTCCCTTTCAATCAACACAAACAAGCCGAGGCCACTCTAGCAGCTCCACGTTTCTCCCTCTTATCCTGCGGCCAAGTTCCCAGGAATCTCTCAACCAGGAAAGAAAAATCATTCAATCGTGTACTTATCCATCACTTGGGTGAGGGTGCAGAAATAAAGGGGCGCAACAACGAAATCCAAAGTCCCTCATCGAGGGCTTACTCAATTCAGTCTTATAATTAGGTCTTTTTCTTTAGTACATACCAGTTCTAATTTTGATCATGTCAGTTTTCTCTCAAATTGAGAACAATGGACCAATACTCTGCCTCTTTAGCTGGACTTTTGAGCCCCTCTACATGTGACCACCTTTGCAGCCAGCTAAAATTCCACCGGACACTGACCAGCAGATCCCCTGCAGATTCAGAAGCCTGAGCCTCAACAGTCTTACTGCCCCACGGGAGCAGGTTGTCTAAGCTGAGACCCCTGCACCTGCTCCGTCCCTGTAAGCAAGAAGCCCGGCTCCAGCCAGGACACCCTGGATTTCTCATCCCAACCTGAATTTCATTCACATAAACACATACTGAGTCAGGTAGGCCATCAACTCACCCGGGGTGTATACCCAGCAATGAGCGCACCTACACCCCAAAGACAAGAATGAATTTTACCGAAGAGGCTGGACGTAACGCAATGTCTGTCCACAGGATAATGAATAAACAGTGGTATATTTGGTGAACTCCTAGGCAGCAAAGAAAAAAAACCAAAGGGCCACTACAGGCACCTGGATGATCTCACTGACAGTGCTGAGGGAAAGCAGCCAGACACTGAGGAGTCTGTTCTGTACACTTCGTGCGTGGGAGGCCCAAACAGGCAGCGTACCACGCTAAAGTGCCGAGGTTTGAGTGGGGGCAACCAAAGGAGGGCGAGCGACCAGGAGGGGGCCCCAGGGAGCTTCCTCGGGTGCAGGAACCATTGCATGGCTTCATCTAGGCAGTTTACACAGGTACTTACAGATGTAAAAATCCAGCAAGCTGTACATCCAAGATTTGTACACCTTACTATAGTCAGCTAAACCTCCATTAAAAAGTTTAAAAATGGGTCAGGCTCAGTGGCTCACGCCTGTAATCCCAGCACTTTGGGATGCCTAGGCAGGCAGATCATGAGGTCAGGAGATTGAGACCATCCTGGCCAATATAGTGAAACCCTGTCTCTACTAAAATACAAAAAATTAGCTGGGCATGGTGGTGCACAGCTGTAGCCCCTGCTACTGGGGAGGCTGAGGGAGGGTAATCGCTTGAACCCGGGAGGCTGAGGAAGTTGCAGTGAGCCAAGATGGCGTCACTGCACTCCAGCCTGGGCAACAGAGCGAGACTCTCTCAAAAGAAAAAAAAAATAACTTTTGAGCACCTTTTATGTGCTAAGTCCAAAGAGTATCTCAGAGAAGACTGACCCTGACCCTTTAAGAGCTTATGGTCTAGAGGGGAAGAAAAATACACTCAAATAACAAAACAAGATTGTCCGTGGCCAGTGGGACAGATAATAAGAACAGGTCAAGGGTTCTGGTGTTACATGTGACATGGGGCAGGTGGCAGAATAAACTGATTAAATACAGGAGTTACAGGGGCAGCTATACCTGTGTCCAGATTCCACTGCTGGAGGTATGATCTAGATAAGGCATTTGCTCTGCTTCCTGATCTGTAAAAGGGAATCAGAGTTGCTGTGTGTCATGGGTTCTCAAGGATGCAAGGAACTGCACACAGCACCCAGCTCAGCGCCTTGGACTCAAGACATGTGACTGTTGTATTCCTGCTTTGAGGCTGGGCCTGCCCGGCGCCAGGCACTGGGGTACATTCACAGATATCTAACAGGCCCTGCCTGACCCCCAAACTTCCAATCTCACCATGAAGAGGGCGGCTACTCATTCACTCACTCAGCACACATCTAACAAATCAGGGGCTGTGAGCGGTACAAAGACTTTGCCCAAAAGGAGCCCAGAGCCCAGTGAGGAATCAGATACCTAAGATACAATGTAAAGATCCCCAAATGTCAGCAGAGAGAAACAGACACAGAAGCTAGGGAGGTCAGGGGGCAGTGCAGAGATGGGAACTAAGCTGGCCCTTGAAAGTCAGACAGGACCTGGGCACGTGGAGACGGTCAGGAGGGAAAAGCAGGCA
The DNA here is from genome assembly GCA_004027835.1 of Alouatta palliata. Taxonomy (NCBI): domain Eukaryota; kingdom Metazoa; phylum Chordata; class Mammalia; order Primates; family Atelidae; genus Alouatta; species Alouatta palliata. The sequence goes on along the minus strand of PVKV010010683.1, from coordinate 7,782 downwards.
GAGGGAATTGTGTGAGCAAAGGCACAGAGGTGGGGAGTTAAGGGGGCAGACAGAGGAAAGGGTGACAGGTCAAGTGCAGCTCAAGAAGAGGCCCAGTAAAGAGGGCCCAGGATGCCCAGGGCTGAGTTAAACTGTACTCTGCTGTCAGTGGGGAAGCCCCCCGAAGGTTTCAGAAATCATGATGTGGCCAGGCACAGTGGCTTATGCCTGTAATCCCAGAACTTTGGCAAGCCGAGGGAGGTGGATCACCTGAGGTCGGGAGTTCGAGACCAGCCTGACCAACATGGAGAAACCCCATCTCTACTAAAAACACAAAATTAGCCGGGTGTGGTAGTGCATGCCTGCAATCCCAGCTACTTGGGAGGTTGAGGCAGGAGAATCACTTGAACCCAGGCAGCAGAGTCGCGGTGAGCCAAAATCACACCACTGCACTCCAGCCTGGGCAACCAGAGCAAAACTGTCTCAAAAAAAAAAAAAAAAAAAAAAAAAAAAGAAAGAAATAATGGCATGAGCCAACTAGAGCAAGGACTGAAAATGACAAAGTCAGGCAACGGTAGTGTGTCCAAGGGGCCCAGAGAGTGGCTCCATCTCTCCAAGGCCGGGCAGGGGGTCGTATTTACCAAGCAACACCCAAGCCCTCATGCTCGGCCCCTTTGTGAGAACCAAGCACAAATTTTTTGAATAGCGGTCTGGGGCCTGAGGCTCCTGTCCTTGAGAGGCAGCCAGGGCCTTGACCTTCCTACTCTGGGGAGGAGGCAAGGTTACAGTCCTGATGTATTTTATTTTATTTATTTATTTTGAGACAGAATCTCGCTCTGTAGCCCAGGCTGGAGTGCAATGGCATGATCTTTGCTCACTGCAAACGGCCTCTGGGGTTCAAGCAATTCTCCTGCCTCAGCCTCCAGAGCAGCTGAAATTACAGTTATGTACCACTATGCCTGGCTAATTTTTGTATTTTTAGTGAAGACTGGGCTTCATCATGCTGGCCAGGCTAGTCTCTACCCCCTGACCTCAAGTGATTCTCCAACATCAGCCTCCCAAAGTGCTGGGATTATAGGCATGAGCCACCGCACCTGGCATACGTTAATTTTTTGGGCAGGCCTACACTCACCTGATTCACAATCAAAAGGTACATGGGATCTCCAGCAAACAAGCAATCGCCTGGCACCAGCACCCCCTCCAGAGGCATCACAATCGCCGACTTCCTGTCTCTGCCCAGAGAACCCCTGGGCATAGACAAGCAAAGACACTTATGATTCCCTTCCGTTTTACACTGATGGCGGCCCTGAGACACACCGCCCAGATTTGCTTCTTTCCTCAGCAACCCACCTTGGTGATCACTCCGGCACAGTGCGTGGAGCCTTCATCTTACTTTCTATGGCTATGCGGTATCACATGTTTGGACGGGCCACAATTTGTTCGTGGCTTCCTGCTAATGAACATTTAAGCTGCTTCCAATCTTTTGTTATTACAAATAAGGCAACAATGACTACCCTTGCAAATAAAGTTGATTTGCACGTGTGTTAACACATTTGTAGGATAAATTCTGAGAGGTAGAGCTGCTGGTGAAAAGTGTAGAAACATCTGTAATTCTGGAAAATATTGTCAGAGAGGCATAGTACATTTAAATTCTTCATCCAAGAAATGAGCCTCAATGCTGGGGAAACACGGACAATATGTAGGTGTGTGTTTGTTTGTTTGTTGAGACTAAGTCGCTCAGGCTGGAGTGCAGTGGCACGATCTCGGTTCACTGCAACCTTCACCTCCCAGGTTCAAGCGATTCTCCTGCCTCAGCCTCCCGAGTAGCTGGGATTACAGGCATGTGCCACCACACAGGGCTAATTTTTGTATTTTTAGTAGAGATGGGGTTTCACCACGTTGGCCAGGCTGGTCTGGAACTCCTAACCTCAAGTTATCTGCCCACCTTGGCCTCTCCCAAACAACTGGGATTATACGCGTGAGCCACTGCGACCGGACAATACATCGTTTTAAGGTGCCCAACTGAAGAAACAGCAGAGAAAGGCTGGTTTCAACAAGTGGATCTCTGGGTAGGGAGATGGTGCTGAACCCACACTGGCCCCAAATCACTCGGTGCTCTGGTCCACACACTTGCATTTCCCAGCTGTCAGTCAAAGGCTAGTCCCACTTGGCCCCTTGACCCTTCTCAGGGCTCTGATGTCCTGGTCCGGTCCCAGGGCAGGTGGAAGTGTGAAGGGTGACCTGAGCCACTATGACAAGCCGCCATAATTGGCCTCCCCATGCGCCGGTACCAGAGGAGCAGCAGGCAGGCCAGGCAGGAGGGGGTGGGGTTCCAGAGTCCAAAAGGGCCCAGTGCTTCCAGTCTAGCCATTCCAAATGAGTGGGCAGCACCTCTTGCCGCATCCCCTGCACAAGCTGCAGGGAACACCACAGCCATGCAAGACCACTCACGCTCCATGACAATCACTCGACTGGCTCTGCTCCTGGGTCCCTCACAGATCTATTATGTAACTCCTGTGCCCAACAGCCATCGCCACCTAAGCATGAAGCCAGGGAGTCAACGAGTTGGAGGCAAGTCTCTGGAAGGCACGCTGAGTGTCAAGTGAGGACAGTTGAGTATTTGCAGAAGCAGGGCAAGGCTTTCTCCCAGTTCTACAAATCTGGCCCAACTACTACAAACTGGGAATAGAAAGTCTTCTTCCGCCAGCTGAGTAGGGGATACCTCCTGGCAAAACAAAGGAAGGTTTGAGAGAAAGAGCCCTTGTCAACCTCATCTCCCAGCCCAAGCCCTGCTCCCACTGACTGAGACAGCGAGGAACTCCAGGAAATCAAATCATACTTACATGCTCTGAGGTGACTGCTATTAAAATTCTTCTAACCAACGCAGCCTGCATCTACCTTTCTTCTCCAAGCAAATATGGATTGTTTTGGAAAATCTAGATTTTCCCACATCCTATTTGTCTAAACCTCATTGACAAACTTGTGTATAGATGCATCTCCTCCTCCTGCAGGTGAGGCTACGACCCCACATGTTCCGGGAAGGGCTCACAAGACCTCTGCTCCTTGAGTTACCTGCCTGTCTCATGCCTCTGTGTGTGCTCAAGGTGGCCCCACTCCCTACGAAGCCCTCCTGCACTTCACCTGCCAACCTCCACTGTCCACGATGCCCCAGCACAACTGCCCTTGCTCTAGGGAGCACTGGTTCCTCAGCTCACCCCCAGCCAGAACCGACTGCTGCCTCCCAGAACCCCATGGTTTCAACCTGTAGCTTTATTCACGTGCTTTCTGAGTCTAAGCAGCAATCCCATATGCTGGGCTTCCCAGTGGGGCTGCAAGCTCTCCAAGGACAAGTCTGCGTTGGGGGCAGCCACTTAGCAGGAAGGGCCCAGGACTCAAAACCAGAAAACCTGGGTGCTTCCTCCCCCAGGATCTTAGGCAATTCACCCCTCTGAGCCTCAGTCTCTCCATCTATAAAATAGGTGCAATAAGTTCAAGGTTTCAGGGCAGTTAAAAGGATTACATAAAACCATATATGTGAAATTTGCAAACCCTTACACAATTCCGATGAGGATAATATTAATATAATTAGATGTTAATATTAATTAATATCCTCACATATACCCTTCACCAACATCTATCATCGTGCCTTGCAGGCACCCAGACTGATTGCTGATGGGATCCCAGATTCACTGCTCATTCTGGATAAAAGAAAAACCACAGGCACTAGAGGTGGAGACCAGGAGGCTCTGCCAGTAGCTACAGTGGCGCCATGGGGTTAGTTATTTTCTCTCAGAGCTTTTCGGTAAATGATGACCAGAGGGCTTTGGGGAACAGCCCTGCCAAGTGGAGTGGAGGTTCTCAGCCACCTGCCAGCAGGATGGGCCCTCCCTGGATGCAGGGAGTCCACAGGGGTTGGAGCAGGAGATAAATAAACGTACCAAGCTCCACACACATCCCTTGGAGCAGGGGGGCTGTCTGATCTGAAAATCCCTTTGAAGGTAACAGAGGTAGTAACTTCCAGAGGTCTCACTGCACCCCCTTTGTGGGGGAGGAGGACTATCTGGGACTCCCCGTGACCCACAGGTAAAGAATCTATGGATCCTGGCTTCCCAGCGAGGAGGCTGGAGTCTTCAGATCACCAAATATTTCAGGTTGGGAAAGAAGCAACAGGCACACGTGCCTCCACGTTTCTCCATCTTCACAGTCATGTGACCTGCCCTACCTCCACACCATACGCTTGGGAGCTAATGGCATTCTAATTGAGGACTTCACCAGAGCCTGTGAGGTGGGCAAAAGGGTACAAATAGCGACCCCTGCCTTAGAGGGAGTGACACTCAGAGAGGGCAAGTGACTTGCCCAAGGTCACAGCTGGGTTTTCTGACTCAATCCAGTGCCCTGTTCATCACTCCTGCAACAGTGCCATCCAGCTAAAAGGTTGAAGACCTCATCTTTCCTGCAGAGAATTTGAAACAAAGCGCGAGGGCTGTTTTAGAACTTCTCTGATTCTGTTCTACCTATAGCTACCTTTCAAATGTCATGGGCAAATGTTTGTAACCTGGTGTTAAGTAAACAATGAAATAACGCAAGTTTATGCCTAGAAACAACATCTGCCCAAACTTGAACCGTGATTCCTTCTTGACTTGGAAATTTGGGGTAATTTTTATTCCTATCCCCAATCTTTTCTGTGTTTCAAGTTTACTGTAATTAACAAGTACTACTTCTAATATCAGAGAAGCCTATTATTTTTCAAAGGTATACTGAGATCAACGTGGAAAACTTTTCACTAAATATTCACTTTGTGGGACATGACTTTGTAAAACATGGTAGAGCCGGAAGTGAGGCAGGTTCGGCACAAAGGCTTTCTGGGTAGGATCTTCCCCCTCTGGTTTCCACCCCAGAGGAGGAAAAGGAGGTGTCCACCGAGCTTCCTGTCTCCCGTTACAGGCCTAAGACTTCCCACACCAGCCAGCCAGACTCAAGGCTGTTTGGTGAGCACCACTGGCTCCTGGAATAAACAATCCTGTTCTAACCATCCCTAATATCTGTCACTTTTAAAAAATAATTCTAGCTTTATCCTGAGTGGCAGTGCCATGAACCCATCCAACCATTCGTTTAGTCAAAAACCACTTCACTACCTGCTCTGTGCATTTTGCCAGACACTGAGCCACAATTAACGTAAGACTGGAAAAGTTACCAACCAGAAGCCAGGCACCGTCCTTCTACACTGTACTCGAGCATAGGGCTTCAGCGACACTAAAACAGCAGCAAACAGACATGTGAACAAATGCTACCTGGGTGTCCAGCCTAATTCCAGCTCTCAACAACCTGTGCATTTAGATTTATCGTCTACAGTCCTGAGGACAAGCAGTTTGGGAATGAATGCCCGTTAAGAACGCTGGTGGAGGCCAGGTGTGGTGGTTCATGCCTGTAATCCCAGAACTTTGGGAGGCCAAGGCAGGCAGATCACAAGGTCAGGAGTTAAGAGACCAGCCTGGCCAACACGGTGAAACCCTACCTCTACTAAAAATACAAAAATTTGGCCAGGTGCCATGGCTCACGCCTGTAATTCCAGCACATTGGGAGGCTGAGACGGGCAAATCACAAGGTCAGGAGTTTGAGACCAGCCTGGCCAACGTGGTGAAACCCCATCTCTAACAAAGATATAAAAACTAGCCAGGCATGGTGGCACATGCCTGTAGTCCCAGCTACTTGGGAGGTTGAGGCAAGAGAATCACTTGAAACTGAGAGGCAGAGATTGCAGTGAGCCGAGATTACGCCACTGTACTCCAGCCTGGGCAACAGAGCAAGACTCCATCTCAAAAAAAAAAAAAAAAAACAGTCGGGCGTGATGGTGGGAGCCCATCCCCACTACTCGGGAGGCTGAGGCACAAGAATTACCCGGGAGGCGGAGGTTGCAGTGAGCGGAGATCCCACTGCATTCCAGCCTGGGTCACAGAGGGAGACCCTGTCTCAAAAAAAAAGACCGGGCACTGTGGTTCACGCCTGCAATCCCAGCACTTTGGGAGGCCAAGGTGGGTGGATCACGAGGTCAGGAGATCTAAACCATCCTGGCTAACACGGTGAAACCCTATCTCTACTAAAAATACAAAAAATTAGCCAGGCATGGTGGTACTCACCTGTAGTCCCAGCTACTCGGGAGGCTGAGGCAGGAGAATCACTTGAACCCAGGAGGTTGGGGTTGTAGTGAGCCGAGATCGCGCCACTGCACTCCAGCCTGGGCAACAGAGCTAGACTCCATCTCAAAAAAAAAAAAAAAAAAAAAAAAGAATGCTGGCAGACTTACTTGCATTGTTAGTACCTGTACCACACGCTATTCCACAGAAGCGGAGGAAATGGGGAAGGAATGATGAGAAAATCTATAACTTGGGTGACCCTTTGATTCTTCTCTCCGGGGCCCCTCCCACTCTACTTCTTCCTGTTTCTGTCGGCTCTGAGAAGATCCACTCAGCAAACATTTATTTCAGGTCTACTGGGTGCTGAGTCTTAGTGTCAAACAACTTCGTAGACATGAACTCAGACCTATGCTTTGCACGTGCTCTTCCTTCTACCTGGAACCCACCTCTTCCACCTTAACACACAAGGACAGCTCACACATCACCTCACCAGACAAGTGCCTGCCAGGGTGACAATGGCCTAACGTTCCCTCAGAGGCCCCAGGACAATCATAATTGCTTGTGTGTCTGATTTCTCTCTCCCCAGCTGCACTCAGCTCCTGAGGATGGCTCCCCACAAACTGCCTGGCACATAGGCCTGCCATGATACCTCCTTCTCAAACAAATTAATGGGCCTGTAAGGTCATAATAAAAGCATGTCCTATGTGTCAGGTACCGTGCTGAGCTCCATGTAGACACTGGTCATGCCAGCCACATGACAGCTGCACGGTTACTACTCCCATTTTACAGTTGAAAGAAAGTATATCATTTGTCCCTTTTTTTTTTTTTTTTTTTTTGAGACAGAGTCCCACTCTGCCACCAGGCTGGAGTGCAGCGGTGCAATCTCGGCTCACTGCAACCTCTGCCTCCCGGGTTCAAGTGATTTTCCTGCCTCAACTTCCCAAGTAGCTAGGATTACAGGTGTGCGCCACCATGCCCAGCTAATTTTTTGTATTTTTAGTAGAGACACGGTTTCACCATGTTGGCCAAGATGGTCTTGATCTTTTAACCTTGTGATCTGCCCACCTCAGCCTCCCAAAATGCTAGGATTACAGGCATGAATCACCATGCCCCGCCTACCCCCCCCCATTTTTAAACAGCAGGATTTAGAACCTGGTAAGCATCTTGCCCAAGGCCACAAGGCTAATAAGCACACAGATCAGAACCACATCCCTCAATTCTCTCTCCAGGTCACCAGGACTACTCAGCTCATTACCTCCCTCTCTCCCTTCTCCTCCTGTGCTGCTCCTACGACCACTTCTTTTTTTTTTCTTTTTCTTTTCTTTTTCCTTTTCTCTAAGACTAGTGCTACTGATTTCTTTTTTTTTTTTTTTTTTTTTTTGAGACGGAGTTTCGCTCTTGTTATCCAGGCTGGAGTGCAATGGCGCGATCTCGGCTCACCGCAACCTCCGCCTCCTGGGTTCCAGCAATTCTCCTGCCTCAACCTCCCGAGTAGCTGGGACTACAGGCACGTGCCACCATGTCCAGCTAATTTTTGTATTTTCAGTAGAGACGGGGTTTCACCATGTTGACCAGGATGGTCTCGATCTCTTGACCTCGTGATCCACCCGCCTCGGCCTCCCAAAGTGCTGGGATTACAGGCGTGAGCCACCGCGCCCGGCCGATTTTT
>PVKV010010682.1:44655-74626 GCA_004027835.1 Alouatta palliata | reverse complement strand
AGGGAGAGACAGAGACAGGGGAGGGAGGGAAAGGGGGAGAGGGAGGGGAACCCTACTAAATAGAGGGAACGTAAATAAAACCACAATTACAAATTTTTTTTAATTAAAAAAAAAAAACCTGCCTGACTTGTCATGCCTAATACAATCTGTTAAAGTTATTAATAATTAAGATTTCCAGAATGTGTTTATTAAAATAACAACTCAAATGACCTAAGGTATAATCACACTAAAAAAGAAATTCTAAGGTGGGGCATGGTGGCTCATACCTGCAATCCCAGCACTTTCGGAGGCCAAGGTGGATGGATCATCTGAGGTGGGGAGTTCGAGACCAGCCTGACCAACATGGAGAAACCCTGTCTCTATTAAAAATACAAAGAAAATAGCCGGGCGTGGTGGCACATGCCTGTAATTCCAACTATTCAGGAGGCTGAGGCAGGAGAATTCTTGAACCCAGGAGGTAGACGCTGTGGTGAGCCGAGATCATGCCATTGCACTCCGGCCTGAGAAACAAGAGCAAAACTCCGTCTCAAAAAAATAAAAAGAAAAAAGAAATTCTAGGGCAGGTGTTCATGCCTATAATTCCAGCACTGTAGGAGGCCAAGGCAGGAGGATTGCTTGAAGCCAGGAGTTTGAGATCAGCTTAACAACCAAGTGAGACCCTGTCTCTACAAAAAAAAATTTTCTTTTTAATTAGCCAGGCATAGTGGCACACACCTATAGTCCCAGCTACTTGGAAGGCTGAAGGCTGATGCTGGAGGATAGCTTGAGCCCAGGAGGCTGCAGTAAGCCAGGATTACAACAGTGCACTCCAGCCTTGATGACAGAGCAAGATCCTATCTTAAAAAAAAAAAAAAAAGAAGAGGAGGAAGAAAAAAAGAAAAAAAAATCCCATGTTTTCATGAACCATCGATTTCTTTATTCTTAAATAGAAGCCAATTCTCAAAAAAAAAAAAGAAAGAAATCTGAGTTTAAGTCTAAAAGTGCCCTAGTGAACTGTGGCACGTAGATTCATACCATATACGGTAACTAGTTACATGGCTGACCAAGCAGCAAGAAACTGATCCTGATTCCAATGACTACTGGGTCTCTTCATGATTCAGAACAAAAATGTCTGAGAATCTCAAGTTCTCCATGCTCCCTGACAAAACTTAGAACTTAATTCAGTATTGCCATTAGACTGTAGGTGGCACTGGAGGAATTACTCAACAAAATCCCAAGCACACTGCCAGATACTGAAGTCCATTCCTGCTAACCGCCAGGAGTCCTCTAAAGCACTACTCATGTGTTGTGCTTCTGCCTCTGGACGCCTTCTCATCACCCTCCGCCCTTCAGGCAGGAGGACAGGGACAGCGCAGGCACGCCTACAATGGGATTGACAGTTCCAAAATCTGAAGCCTTCAGTTTTCAATCAGACCTTGTTTGGAGGACCTAATTTGGAAACCAGACCTTGATTTGCACACAGAACCTTCCACCTCACCTACTCCCGCCCCTCCAAAAAAAAAAAAAGAAAGAAAGAAAATACATTTGAGACCATTCAGAAATATTCTAAGCTTGGCTGGGTGCAGTGGCTCACGCCTATAATCCCAGCACTTCGGAAGGCTGAGGCAGGTGGAACGCCTGAGGTCAGGTGCTCAAGACCAGCCTGGCCAATGTGGTGAATCCCTGCCTCTACTAAAAATACAAATATGAGCCAGCTGTGGTGGTGCACACCTGTAATCCCAGCTACATGGGAGTCTGAAGCACAAGAATCGCTTGAACCCAGGAGGCAGAGATTGCAGTGAGCTGGGATCACCCCACCGCACTCCACCCTGGGCAAAAGAGAACAGAGAGCTTATAACAAGATTATTGACACACGGGATGAGAAATAGGTTTGAAAATCCAAGAACAAAATCCAAACATTAAAATGAACAAATCATCTGCAGCAAATCTAGATAGCTGGTAGGAGTGATCTTTCTGCTTGGTAAATGCCAATAGGTCAAAATAAAAGTTTCACTTCATTTTTTTTTTGAGATCAGGTTTAGCTCTTGTTGCCCAGGCTAGAGGGCAGTGGCACGATCTCAGCTCACTGCAACCTCCGCCTCCCAGGTTCAAGCAATTCTCCTGCCTCAGCCTCCCAAGTAGCTGGGATTAACAGGCATGTGCCACCATGCCCAACTAGTTTTGTATTTTTAGGTTTCTCCATGTTGGTCAGGCTGGTCTCGAACTCCCAACCTCAGGTGATTCGCCCACCTCGGCCTCAGAAAGCGCTGGGATTACAGGCATGAGCCACCACGCCCATCTAAAAGTTTAATTTCTAAAGAAAGAACAGGCTAAACTCCAAGTGTCATTCCACAGGGTTTCACAAAGCACATTTATCAACGTCTGAAGCATCCCGGAGGCAGTGGTTGGAAGATCAATGGTGCTTTGCTCTGCAGTGGCATTTACCATGGTGTTATTGACAATAGTGCAGGAATTTGAGGCTACAAGATTGTCACCTATTCATCACTAAACTATAAAAACACAATGGAAAAAAAAGATATTTGAAAGATGCACTGAAAAATGCGTAACGATTTAAGATGATTTTGTTTCTAGCCATATGTGAAAACTATTTGCTAGATGATTCTAAGCATTAAGGTACTCATATAGGGGTGATATGACACAAACTCGTCTTTCTAGTCCAGTCCAGTGAGACCAGCCACAAAATTGACAGCCAGCTTGAATACGCATGGTAAATCAAGCAGAATATAAATAGCAGCCACTGAAGCTAAAGTTTATTTTTAAATTCCACAAGAATAATTATCGTGATGACGTCATTAAGGTTGACACATTATACTAAGTTCCACTCTCCTCCGTGGGACATGAAGGTGAAATCACCTGCTACTTTAATGTTCTAAAGTCACATAAAAAGGAATGAGGAGGGATGTTCTGAAACCAGACAAGGAGGTGCAGTACTCTAATGGTACACATCTCCGGTTCAGCCTTTACTTCCTGCGTGGACTGAGGACGGACATGGGTTGTCCTCAAGCGGCCTGAAATGGTCAAGGTGGGAAAATGAGCAAGAGAGTAACTACGAAGGGTTCACCAGTGCAAGACAACATACACAGCTCAGCAGCAAACAGTTCCTCATCTGCAACAACCACAAGTGAACACCACGAAGGCTCCAGGACTCTGAGACAAACCTCTTTTCGGGCAAATGTTTTGACCTTATCAAAAAAAACTCAGTAAACTTCTTGGCTTTGTCAACAAAGTTCTGTGGTTACTAGCCTAAAAACGCCTTTCTCTGGTGAACTCTTCTATTTTCAATACAGTATTGTCTGACATGGGATTCTGCAGGTGCTTTCTACCTGCCATAACCTGCTCGGTGTAACGGAATCATTGCTACTGCATCACATCAAAGTTCTGAACTAGGAAGTCAGTCATCTACCACATTTCACATCCACATGAGTAGCTTCAAGAGAGCTCAAAATCCAGGAAGAGCAGAGAGTGGAAGATGAAAAACAGATGCCTCTCCTCCTCCAAAACGATAGCATTCATTATTGTGACTCCCACTATATATATTAAACACAGGAAGAAGAGAACACTCCAAAGCCTTCTATCTTCAAAGTTATATCTTATGGTACATATTTAATTGTCACTGAAAACCAGAAGAAGAAGAAAAACTTGGCCAGGCACAGTGGCTCACGCCTGTAATTCCAGTACTTTTGGATGCCAGGGTGGGAGGACCGCTTGAGCCCAGGAGTTCAAGACCAGCCTGGGCAACCCAGCAAGACCCCGTCTATACTAAAACTTTTTAAGTTTGATTTTTTTTTTAAAGAAACTTATTTGCATAATAGGACCTTCTCAAGGCAAAGACAGATTGAGTATTAATTCATTTCCATTTTATTCATTCATTCATTCATTCATTCAATAAATGTTTACTGAATGCTTATGAGCATTGTTCTAGGACATGGCGATATAGCTGTGAACAGAACAGATTAAAACAGGTGGGAATGTAAATTAGTACAACTTCTATGAAAAACAGCCTGGAGATTTCCCAAAGAACTGAAAATACAACTACCATTTGATCCAGCAATCCCACTACTGGGTATCATGTACCCAAAGGAAAACAAATCATTATCTCAAAAAGATACCTACACTCATATACACATCTCAGCACTAGTCACGATAGCAAAGATAGGGAACTGATCTAAGTGTCGAACAACAGGTGACTGGATAAAGAAAATGTGATATACAGACACAATAGACTACAATTCAGCCATAAAAAAGAATGAAATCATATCTATTGCAGTAATATTGATGGAACCGGAGGCCATTATCCAAAGTGAAATAACTGAGAAAGTCAAGTACTACACGTTCTCACTTACAGGTGGGAGCTAAAAATGTACACACACAGACACAGAGTGTGGAATAACAGATGGTGGACACTCAGAAGGGGGGGAGGATGGGAGAGGGTGAGGAATGAGAAATTGCTTAATGGGTACAACAACATACATTATTCAAACGATGGTTAAAAGCCAAGAATTGGGCCGGGCGTGGTCGCTCACACCTGTAATCCTAGCACTTTGGGAGGCCGAGGTGGGTGGATCACCTGAGGTCAGGAGTTCAAGACCAGCCTGGCCATCATGGTGAGATCCCATCTTTTAAAAAAAAAAAAAAAAAAAAAGCCAAGAATTCACCACCACGCAACATACCCGTGTAACAAAACTGCACTTGTATTCCTTACATTTCCACAATTTTAAAACATTTTATTTTAGAAAAAAGAGAAAATCATCTGTACCTACTAACAAAATTATGTACTGTAAGAGAGAAGGAAGTGATAATTTGCTTGGAACAAATGAAAAGGAACAGGACCCTTCACAAAATACTTATTTTCACATACTTTAATGATTTGATGTTTCAAGTATCTGCATCAAAATGTGATTTGAAAAAAAAATGTAAGGTATCTGACACCTCACGTGGTCCTCAAACACGAGTGCAGAAACATATTGCAAAGGCATTTATTAAAAATTTGACTTTAAATCCTACAATAAAAGTACAATTCAACTAGGAAGAATAAAAAGACAGTACTGTTTGACAAAGCTACTTACGTGTCTAATTATTAAAGATCTACAGTGAAAAGGTCGAAGTTACATAACCAGAAATGGGTAACATGAACAAAGTCATGGTTATGTTAGCAGGCTGAGAGATTCTTAATTAGTAACCGGGTTAGAGACTTGTATATTGACTTTTTAAAATTTTGATCCAGGCCGGGCGCGGTGGCTCACGCCTGTAATCCCAGCACTTTGGGAGGCCGAGGCGGGCGGATCACGAGGTCAAGAGATCGAGACCATCCTGGTCAACACGATGAAACCCCGTCTCTACTAAAAATACAAAAAAATTAGCTGGGCTTGGTGGCGCGTGCCTATAGTCCCAGCTACTCGGGAGGCTGAGGCAGGAGAATTGCTTGAACCCGGGCGGCGGAGGTTGCGGTGAGCCGAGGTCACGCCACTGCACTCCAGCCTGGCACCTGGTGATGAGTGAGACTCTGTCTCAAAAAATAATAATAATAATAAATTAAAAAAATAATAAATAAATAAAATTTTGATCCAAAAGCAGGTGGCTTACCCATTGTTATCACTGACAAAGGCCATCTCTTTGGCCTGGGAATCTGAGCAGCAGTTGGTGGCCAGCCTCCCATCTCCATGCACAGGCACCTCTGTGCAGCTGCAGGTGCTTCCTCAGAACTTGAGAAGCCTCAAAACACAAGGGACACCTTCACGAAAGCTGACACTAATATAACCAGGCAGCACTTGACACCGGCTCCACAGGCCGTGGCTGGCTCCCAGGCAGGCGATCTTCACAGGCAGGTGATCTGTACCACTCTGCTTCTGATTTCTTCTGGGGTGAGCACAGGCCATACGCTCAAATGCCACTGGCTTCTTTCTCAAATCTCTCACTAAACAGTTCTATTACCTTCACATCGCCCGGCCACTCCAGACTTCTCCTGGTTTCTTCACCTGGCAATATTTAGGCCAGATTCACTTTGGGACCTTTGAGGGAGGAAGTGAAGGTACCTGACTACCCCCAACCCCATCCCACCACCACTGCAGATTCTGATTCAGCTAGTCCTGAGTGGTTTCTGGACCTCTGTGGGGTGGGATGTATGAGTGTGTGTATGTTTTAGAGTATCGATAAGCACCTAGTGAAACCATGGGTAAGAATTCCTAGATTAAACGACAAAGTCAAATCCAGCTTTAAGAATTCAGGGTCCAATCCAATTCCGCCTGTGAACAGTTGCAATCCCTACCCTTGATCAAAGAACTTGGTTGTTGGTTTTGCTTACGCTTTCAATCTTGTTTTTACGACACAAACAGGGAAAGAACTGACATTATCAGCAACCTGAAGTTGTGTGTAACTGGACCTCCCAGAAAAGACAAGAGTACACTTCTACCTCCTCCTTTTACAACTGGTATTTAGCAGCACATCAGCGGTCACAAAGGTTTCCTGAATGGAGACCAGACCAACTCCAGAGTCATCGGACAGAGGCACATGAGGTGGCATCTGGCTAGAGGGATGGGGGGCACTTGTCAGTGGCTGCTCTTGCCAAAGTGACTCACAGTAAGAATTACAGCCTTCAAATCAAAAGAAACAGCGTTTAGGCTGCAACACAGAGCATAAGACAGCTGCTGTGGGCCTTTGCCTGTGGATACAGTTTCTGTTGCAATGTCATGGCTCCAAAAAAAGGCGGAGAAGCATTACAAAGAAATAACTATGAGTCAGAAAACGCAAACATATCGATAGACAGTCTAACGACATAAAATGTTAATTTTGGTAGGGAAAAATAAAGTGATACATACAAGTCAAAATTTCACTTTAAATAGGATGAATTTAAAACCTCCTTCCTCAAGCAATACATTCATCTAGGCCACAATGCTGAAATCTTAATTTTAAAAAAACTTTAAAATTGTTTGGTATTTCACGTTAAAATATAGAAACAAACTAAGAAATCTTATCATATGCATCACAGCAATAAATACAACCTTTCAAACTGCAGAAGAAAATTAAAATCAAGAAAAATACCACGGAGTCGCTATCACCATACAACGCTACAAAATAAATTCAAACATCAGGAAAAGGAGAAAGGGGTCAAATGAAAGGGATAAAATGTTTGCCAAAATAAGATCATACGTATTTCCAAATCTGGGAGAACCGATTCTTTTCAGAGTTAATGACCAGCATTAACTGTACAATCTGTACTTCTGCAAGAATTCAGAAGTAGCCCTCCTAAGGTGAAAAAGAAGTAGGTCATAAATTACAAAAACATGCTTTACAGTTTTAAAGATATAACTCCAAGATCTACACATCACAAAAAACTGGGTTTAGTTACATATGACTTTTATTCAAAAGAATAACCTTGGAGGGGCCAAGGTGTGAGGCCTGCTGGAGGCCAGAGCGTTCAAGACTGGCCTGGGCAACACATCTGTACAAAAAGTAAAAAAATCAGCCAGGCATGATGGTGCATGCCTGTCAGCCACTGGGAGGCTGAGGCAGAAGGATCACAGCCCAGGAGTTCGAGGCTGCAATGAACCATGATCACGCTACTACATTCCAGCCTGGGTGACAAAGGAGGGTTCTCTTTTTTAAGAAAAGAATAACCTCTCTCCCTTTCACTAATACCATTAGTATTTATGCATAATTTTTATCTTTCTCACCCACACTTACGATCGAGTACAACGCTGAAGACTTTTAAAGCACAAATTAACATAAATTACAGTGCAGTTAGTTCGCAACCCAAAAAGGTAAACAACAAATTTACCACCAGCTGAGCGCCCACTCACTCCCACCAAGCAGCTACAGGTTTACCAGCCAGCATGCTCCATCATTCTGTTCCTACAGAAATAGCTCCTCGCTGTGTCACATAATCACGTAACTAGCAGTTCTCAATATGTACCAGGTCTCCTAACTTTAACTGCATTCTGTCCACTCTGTATTAATAAACACACGAACGGCTCGATGCATTGGTCCATGCCTGTAATCCTAGCTCTTTGGGAAGCCAAGGCAGGAGGACTGCTTGAGGTCAGGAGTTTGAGGCAACAGTGAGCTATGATCACATTACTGCACTCCAGCCTGGGCAACAGAGCGAGACCCTATTTCTAAAAAAGCAAAGAACAAGTACGCTCCTTGTAGATTTCAGGAATTATATATTAATCTTCCAACCATATGATCGACGTTTTTTTCTTCAAAATAAGCATTGGTTCCACGTTGGTCCTCCCGCACTTCGACATCTGACGCCTGCTTTACTTAGTATTAAGTGGCGAAAATTCTACCTGGAGTAAGGGATGTAGAAAGCAGGTCAAGCTGAAAGACCTTGCCTTGCTTGATTCTTTCTTGGCTGAACTCTGTTCAGCAGGATTTTTTGTTAATACCTCTAGGGTGACAAATTCCATTCTCTCTCTCACCTGTCTGTACTCTACCTCTCTTTAACATCTAGGGCTTCAATAATCTAAAATGTCATATTCTTAAATCCAATGTTATCTCAGCATAGTTTAAACTTGGCTTCTGTTTCTGGGAGGAAAAAAATCTTAACACAGAACCAAGAAGTACAATTAATAGTCAATACCCGCTGGGCGCGGTGGCTCACGCCTGTAATCCCAGCACTTTGGGAGGCTGAGGTGGGCGGATCACCTGAGGTCAGGAGTTCGAGATCAGCCTAACCAATACAGTGAAACCTTATCTTAAAAAAAAAAAAAAAAAAAAAAAAAAAGGCAACACCCTGTATAATATTTCCTTAAAAATAACTAAGGAGAAACTGCTTCAATCCAAATCAGGAATCTCTCAGTCTGGGGGAAGCATGTTTTTGGAAGAACGCTTATTCGCCACAGATTAAACTGAAGATAGCAAAAATTTAATTTTTTTTTTATTTTAAACTAATATTTTGAGTACTGTGATATGCACATTCTCACCTAGTTGCATAAAGCTAAACTTAATTATTTCAAAAATCATAAGCTATCCTCGAAAATACAAATTGTATTTAAGTTTTGGAACATCTCATTACTTGCGGTTGATAAAGGAAGCCAGAACACACAATTTGCACAACACAAGACTGAGCAGAAATCAAGTTCCAGAATATTTTCATATTTACACAGGAAAGCAATGTCACAAGCTTATCAAGAACGCATTACTCCTTTAGGGCTGGGGTGACATCAGCAGCCACTGTCACCTTTTCTGCTATAATCGGGAAACTAATAATGAAGAAAATAAACACACTACTACAAGTATCCACACACATATATTCTGTTTTCCATTTAGGAATCAAAGTCATTCTCTCTACTACAAACAAGAGAGAGAAGAGAAAAGACTCAAGAGACAGACAGAGAGAGACAGAAGATTGAGACCAGCCCAAGCAACGTGGTAAAACCCCATCTCTACTAAAAATACAAAAATTAGCTGGGCACGGTGGCACACGCCTGTGATCCCTATGTGATCCCTGTGATCACGCCTGTGATTCAGCCTATGCGGGAGGCTGAAGCAGGAGAATCACTTGAACCTGGGAGGCAGAGGCTGTAGTGAGCCAAGATCATGCCACTGCACTCCAGCATGGATGACAGAGTGAGACTTTGCGTCAAAAAAAAAAAAAAAAAAAAAAAAAAAAAACCGGAGGAGAGTTCTAATTCCCACCTTGTTACATATTCTTAACAAGCAGTTTTCTAACACAGCACTTAGCCAGACCATAGGTATGGTTTTGTTTGGTTTTTTTTGAGATAGAGTCTCGCTCTGCTGCCAGGCACCAGGCTGGAGTGCAGTGGCGCAATCTCAGCTCACTGCAACCTCTGCCTCCCGGGTTCAAGCAATTCTCCTGCCTCAGTCTCCCAAGTAGCTGGGACTACAGGTGCGCGCCATCACACCCAGCTAATCTCTGTATTTTCAGTAGAGACGGGGTTTCACCATGTTGGCCAGAATGGTCTCGATCTCTTGACCTCATGATCCGCCCGCCTCAGCCTCCCAAAGTGCTGGGATTACAGGCGTGAGCCACCGCGCCCAGCCATAGATATGTTTTAGTATTTTTTTATAAACAGTCTTGTACTTCAAATCGTCCTAGTTATTTCCGCATTTCCTCAATAACAAGAAGTTGCGGCCAGGCGCGGTGGCTCACACCTGGCTATTTTTTGTATTTTTAGTAGAGACGGAGTTTCATCATGTTGGCCAGGGGGGTCTCAAACTCCTGACCTCAGGTGATCCACCAGGCCCAGCCGTCACTCTTGAGTTCTTTCCTGAGCAAAGCCAAGAACCTTCCCAGTCTAAGCCCAGTTTTGAGGCTCACTTTGCCCTGTATCAATGTAAGTATAATTCTACTGCAAGCTAATCTGAGAACATAGAAAATTATAAAACAACACACCTTACCATATTGTCTTCACACATGTATACGCACGTAATAGATATCATAATAATATCTCTAGATTGCTGAAATACAAAATCCGCCCAATTTGCTTTGCTTCTTACCTTTTCTAGCAAGGGGATTCACAAGTACCTTAAGGCCTTACAAGATCAAGGCAGCGCTATTTTGAGTTGTGTCTGCTGTTAATACTTCCTTGAAAAAGAAGTCTTTTTAGCAGATAAGCTATAATCTGTATCTCTAATTTACAACTTTTAAAGGTTTTTTGTTGAATTTTTAAAAATCATCCAACGTTCTGAGTTACCATCATTGGTTTTCCACTGTTAAGCAACCTTGTCAGATTGTACCATTCTGATGACTTCTAGATCTAGGTTGCTATGTTCTATACAATCAAAACCCAGAAGTCCATACATAGATTCAGATATATAGATAACCATAACCTAGGTGTCAATGACCGAAGTCCATGCACCCAGTCATGCAGACATCTGGATGCGTGAATTTCAACCATTTACTTCAAAAACCATCTTCTGCTTTTGCTGAGTCAGAAATTTCAATAATCTATGCTATAAACTGAACCTCTCATCCAGTGAGCTCAGAAAACTCCCCAATATATGATATTTCAGCTTCTTTTTCTATTTAATACAATATCCCTTTTTTTTTTTTTTTTTGAGGAACATGAGCCAAAGTTTTATTTACTCATTTCTTGCGTTTGAAGTGCTCTTCAATGACATCCTTGGCCTAAGACTGCTTCCACCGCCATAGTCCTTAACATCCACACAACTGCAACCAATCACTCTACTCCCTCTGTCAGTATCACAGAGGCCTACCCATTCTCCTGGTTGTTTTCATCAACCTTAACTAGGCTGATCTGGCGTTGAGCACATGGACCTCCACCAACTGCACACGCACACGCTCATCACAGCTGATGCTGGCATACAAAGATGGGCTTGGTGCTCGTCTAAGGCTCTGGGCGCTCAGCGAATCCCACGTGCTGGCCCGTCATGGATGAGGGTGGTCTTCAGCACCCCTTGCAAAGTAGTGTTAACATCCATCATGCCGCCAGCAGCAATGCCCTCCTCAGCCACCAAGGCAGGTCACAGGGAACCAGGGAAGCCCAATCTTGAACACACCCAAGCCTCCACCTCCACATAACTCAACAGTGGCAAGGAAAAAGCATGGTCTCACAATTCTCTTGAAAAATCTCAAAGGTATTATACTCTTATTCCAACTGTATCTCCCTCCCCCAAGAAAAGCACACAAAACAATTTTAAAACTTATGTTTTCTACAGAAATCTTACCTCAAACACAGTGATGCACAAAACTGAAATTATACAGCTGCTTAAATGTCACATCCTGGCTCCTAGCAGGGAAACAGAATGCTCTGAAGACGGAATGGTTCCTGCCTGAGAGGAGAAAGGTCTTTCCTGGTGCTACATCTCACAATAAACAAATTATCTAGGAATTCTGTACAAGTCTACATGATTCTTCATCTACCCACAATGTCCCCAGCCACACACATCCTGCAAAAGGCCACATCTCATCTTCAAGATGAAAAGTAATTCCATTTTACCTGCCAGCTTAGAACTTAATAATTTAAAGGCATGTTTACAAGGACAGAACAACTTCATTATCATCACTGCCACTGGAACGACACGCAATTAGAAGTCGTTTAGGGAAGGAAGTTGGAAATGCTCAGCAGAATTTAATTAGACAAATTGGGTTTTGGCAGAGAGAGCTCTAGGCCAACACCCTACTTCTATAAACAATGTCATGGAATTCTCAACGACAATACAAGGTACTCATTCACATTCTCAATTAGCACATACCAACATTTAGGCCACCACACTCAGGTTCAAGCACTTTTAACCACAATGCTTCTTCAAAAGGGAACAGAAAAGATTCTGCCAAGTGAATCTGCAGCTAGACTCTCAGGCAGTACTTGAATTTCCTCGTTCATTTCTGGTATCACTTTCTGCAGAGTCTACACAGAAGATTTAATGTCTTAAAAACAGGTTTTATTCTGTGTCTTTACTCAAATTACATTAATCTGAAGAAAACATCATCACATTGAAGAAAATCAGGTTTACTGAAAATTCTTTACCAACACACATCCATTATGGTGGCAGTTTCTGCTGAAGGAATATATTATATATAAATTAATTAGAGATTTGGAATGTCTTGGACTTGATTTATTTTCAGTATTTCAGTGTCCTCTATGTTAATCAGAAAAATATCAGAAAGATGATTAAACTGGCCAGTGGCTCACACCTATAATCCCAGAACTTTGGGAGGCTGAGGCGGGAGGATAGCTTGGGACCAAGAGTTTGCGACCAGCCTGGACAACATAGTGAGATCCCACACCTACAAAAATATAAAATCAACAGGGCGTGCTGGCACACGCCTGTGGTCTCAGCTCCTTGGAAGGCTGAGGTGGTAAGACTGCTTGATTGAGCCCAGGAGATTGAGACTACTGTGAGCTGTGATCATACCACTGCACTCCAGCCTGGGCAACAGATCGAGACTCTGTTTTTAAAAAAAAAAAAAGATGAAACTAAAACTAAAAGATTTGGCAGACATGTGAGGACCAAATTAAGTGTAGAATTGATAACATATTAATTTTAAGTGTCCATTTCTATAAACCATTAAGAGATATTCCCAAAACATATATCATTCATAAACTGGCCCGAATCAATATCACAGTTTGAGCTGAATTTGTAATAAGAAAGAAAGTCTGAAGCACTTATTTGTAATGCTACAAGGTACCATTCTTCCCCGGGCAGGGGGACATGGATATCATGACTAATTCTCCATGGTTTCACAGCTCAGAAATCACCATTCTAATGAAAGACCACTGGAGGACACACATAACACACGGCACTCACCCAGAAAATAAAAAGTAAAATTTAAAAAATCACATTTTACGTGCAGGATTATTTTTATTTTGCTAATTATTGTTGTTTGCTAATTACAAACCAGCTCCAAAAACATCAATGTTAAAAAAAAGGAATCTTTAATTTTTTACAAATAATACTGTTCAAAGATCTACTATGTACTGTTAGTACAGCCTTTTTTTTTTTTTTTTTTTTTTTTTTTTTTTTTTTTTTTTTTTTTTTTTTTTTTTTTTTTTTTTTTTTTTTTTTTTTTTTTTTGTTTTGTTTCTTTTGAGACAGGGTCTCACTCTGTCACCAAGGCTAGAGTGCAGTGGTGCGATCTCGGTTCACCACAGCCTCAACCTCCCCAGGCTCAGGCAGTTCTCCCACCTCAGCCTCATGAGTAACTGGGCCTACGAGCGTGCACCACCACGCCTGGCTATTTTTATATTTTTTGTAGAGATGGGGTTTCACTATGTTGCCCAGGGTGCTCTCAAACTTCTAGTTTCAAGTGATTCACCCGCCTCAGCCTCCCAAAGTGCTGGTATTACAAGCACACACCACAGTGCCTGGCCCCAAGTATTCTTTAGGAAAAATATTTTTAATTCCAAACAATCCACGAAACTGTGAAACACAGAAACACTAATTTGCTTTTATCCTATTATTTTGTTATACATAAAAATCAACTAATCCCTTTTAGTGAGATGTCTGGGTAACATCATGGTCTTCATTAAAACCATGTTTTAGTAAAAGATTCCATATTAGTCATCAGGATCTGCTAAAATCACAACTTGTTAGTATTTTGGCACACAGGAATTTAAACCCTTGCAATAAATGAATAAACATACACACTAATAAAGAATAGCATTCCCAAATGAATTTGATAGCACAGAAAATAGCAGTAGGATTCTGTAAGACACAGAAAAATGTTCAAAAATTAATCAGAAAACTTTTTCAAAACAATATAAAGGAATAAACACAAAGAATAAGCATGACTTTTAATTCCCCCCACCAAAAAAAAGAAAAAAATTAAAGGGGTGTTTTAAGGAAATTTCCATACCAACCTGCCTTTTACTGATGTCTGAAGTGGCTCTTTTGCGGCTCAAGGACCTTGAAAACCTCAGCGCCTTCACTGAATCCTTTCGAGAGGTCCCAGAAAAGGAGTAATACTTCTGTGCAGGTTTCCCCTTCAGTCTGTCTGCCATCTCAATCCATCAGAAAGGCAAAATCCTCAGTGGCATGGACTTCAAAACTAACTACAGAATAAAATCATCCCCAAATAAACAGTCCGCCCAAAATGTAAATAGACAACTGATGTTTTCCTCAGTCCTCAAGGAAAGGGTAAAAAATGAAAAGCAGGCGGAAAATAGAGAGGAAGGCACAGTGGCGGCACAGGCGGCATTCGGCAGTGTGGACTCCGGGCTCACCAGGGAAGCCAGGTACGGTTCAATTGCACCAAATTAAAACAACTGCACCAGTCAAACAGGCTCGAGGTAGTCTGTCAAGAGTAAAACAGGGTGTAGCAAACCACCCTGGAGTCAGCAGCGTGTTAATGCACACATCAGGTTCAAAGAAGTCTCTCCACGCATTCCTTGCCAAAATAGACAGAGGGCAACAGGACAGGATCAAATCAGCATTCCTACTTCACACCAGGAGCCCTCGGAGTGTGACTGGTCTGTTGAGCTCTTTGGGCACTCTCTTCCAGTGAATGAGAAATGGAGTGATCAGATGTTCAAATACACATTTTACTCAGAGAAATACACAATAAAATACTCACAAGCATTACAAATTTGGAGTCTGGAACGCTGCCTCCCATGCCACAGAAAGAGGAGGAAGGGTGTTTTATACCCTTTCAAAAGGCAACAAGACCAACTCTCCTTTATTTTATCTCAAGTCTAACTGAACTGAAGTTGAGTGTGAGAGGAGGTCACGAAAATAAGACGAGTCGTCTGTGCAGGAACAGGGATGGAACTAGAGGCCGTTACCCTACGTGGTATCACCAAGTCAGACACATGTTCCACTTACAAGAGGAAGCCAAACAAACAGTAGGTACAGACAGACACATGGAGTGGAATAACAGACATTGGAGACTCCAGAAGGTGGGAGGGTGGGAGCGGGCGAGGGCTGAAAATTACCTTCTATGCACACGTTCGCTATTCAGGCAATGGCCGCTCTAACAGCCCCAAGTGCACCACTACCCAACATGAGCGTGTAAGAAACCTGCACTTGTGCTATCTAAATATACAAAAATAAAAATTTATCTTTAAACAGACAGAAAGTAAAACGTGAGAAAATGGAGAAATAGGTTTCTAGGGAGAGTACTGAGTACTATATCTGCAATACAATTTTCTCCATAATACTATCTGACTTTATATACTAGAACCCCACAAAACCCAATGCTTTAGGACACATACAAGCATAACCCAAGGACTGAAAGACACAGTACATTTGGGGTAACATTTTTAAATTTAGCAAATAATATTAAAATTTTATTTTTTAACAAGGCATGCAATTACTTTTAAAACACATACCAATCTTTAAAGAAGCTGCATAACCAAACATTAGCCTGTACCAGAAATAGATAGCTGGTGAATAATAGAAACACAGAAAATTGAAGGGCAACGTATTTAACAGTGCCATGTAATGCAGTCTTACTCCAAGCGTGGTCCCAGTCTGCATGAAGTACAGAAATAGAGTAAGCTTTTGAGAACATAGCAAGCTGACTAATTTTATATCTGTTAACTCTAATAATAGCTAAAATAAAGGCCCATAAAACACAAGCCACTTTATCCTACTAATTTATTTGCATTGTATTTTGAAAGTATTGTTCTGCCACAGGTTGGAGGAAAAAACAACCACCACAAATCTAGTCCTTCACAGCAACAGTTGGAGAAGTTACTAGTTGTGTTAACTAAAGGTACAAAGAATATTCAAGACTGCTTTTCTGGGGAGAGAGGGAACGTCAGAACTAGCTCTAGTGATCCGGAAGCATTTCCCATCTGGAGGCTCACCTCAACAGACCTGATTTATCCAGGCTGAATGTTCCCACCTACAGATGAGACTTTTCTTGTTTTAAAAGTATGTGGAATGTAGTTATACTAAGAAAAAAAGTATACCAAACTTTATGTACCTTATAAAACATGAAACACCACTGTTGTAGCTGTAAATATTTTGCTAGGATTTTCCTTTTGTCATATATGATATAGTATTTACATATGAGACATATATGTGTGTGTCTGTGTGTGTGTGTGTGTGTGTGTGTGTGTGTGTGTATATATATATATATATGTTTTTTTTTTTTTTTAATGAGACAGGGTCTCACTATGTTGCCCACGCTGGCCTTGAACTTCTGGGCTCAAGCAAACCTCCAACTCAGCCTCCCAAAGTGCTGGGATTACAGACGTGAGCTACCAGGACCTGGCCAACATTGTCATCTCCCAATTTTACAAAAGATCCCTAGGCAAGTGTTCTTTATTCACTTCAGTCTCTCAAGTCCTGCCCAGAATGGAACAGATGCTCAACAAATATGTGGGGCTAAATGAAAGAAAATGATGCTGTTACAGAAATGCAACTCCAGTGTCATCTCAACCTCAAGTTCCCAGCAGCCAAGAGATCCCTGCGGAGACCACCCACAAGTGCTAACAACATGCCTGAGAGAGGAGTCACTCGACTGTGTCCTTGAAAAGTAGTATCTCTTACCAATCGTTTGTAAGAAAGTAAGTCAAGCAGTATGCCACACATTCACACAGAAAGAACTTCAGAATTCTGAAAGACAGGGTACAGATTCTCTAAGTCTCTCATTCCAGGAGAATCTCTGATTTTATACTGTGTGCTTTTCTATTAAATAAGCTCTTTCCTGAATGGCAGGCAAGTGTATCAAACATCAAATGGTTACGGCCATCAAATTCCTAGCAGTTTTCTGAATCTGATTTCAGAACATATTTTAGAAATCATGCAACAATTTGTCCATGTCTGAAAAGTCATCTCCCTTTATAGTATTTCAAATACAGCTGGGCTTTTTTCTTTTCCAAAATACAAATTTTGTGTTCCTCTCCTCAGATGTTTGGATGCAGGAGAATTTGCAGAGTTCCCCTCTCACATTAGAGACTCTGTTTCTTAATTTAAATTTATTGGTATTTTCCTTGGCCAGGCGTGGTGGGTCATGCTGTAATCCCAGCACTTTTGGAGGCTGAGGCAAGTGGATCACCAGAGGTCAGGAGTTTGAGACCAGAAGAAGAAGAAGAAGAAGAACCAGTAAGGTTATCAGGTTGGAACAACTGCACATTTCAGCCATGTGAAAATATTTGTTGCGTGCCTTTAAATACCATCTGTTCTATATAGATGTGACTTACAAATTCCTATATCCAATTCTAATCTCTCCCTTGAGCTTCAGACATATGTCCACTGACCTACCTGACATCTGTGTGGGAACCTCATGGGCATTTCACATTCAGCTCAATGTGCCATAGAAGACTTGGCTTGTCCCTGTGTCCTATCTTCCCCTCCTTGAGCCAGTCAGGGAGCCTCTGTGTCCCTCCTCCATTTGCTCCAATATGCACCCTTAGTTCCTTGTTTGCCCTCATTCATTCCTCATAGTCTGAAATCCTGGATTTTCTTTCTTTTTTTTTTAAACAGAGTCTCACTCTGTCACCCAGACTGGAGTGCAGTGGCACAATCTTGGCTCACTGCAACCTCTGCCTCCTGGGTTCAAGCAATTCTGCTGCCTCAGCTTCCTGAGTAGCGGGGATTACAGGCGCCTGCCTCCACACCAGTTAATTTTTGTATTTTTGGTACAGATGAGGTTTCACCACTATACTGGTCATGCTGGTCTCGAACTCCTGGACTCAAGTGACCCTCCCGCCTTGGCCTCCCAAAGTGCTCACATTACAGGCATGAGCCACCATGCCTGGCCTGAAATCCTGGAAATTTTAACTCCGAAACAAATCTAAACTTCATTCATTTTCCCCCAAAGCCACTGTAGTCTCAGCCACCATCCCCTCTTCCCTGGATGGCTGGCTGCCTTCTCATTGGTCTTTTCCAGGCTCTTGTCTGTCTATAATACACTATTCCCACAGGAATCTTCTAAAAATACAGATTTGATTATGTCACTCCACAGTTTGACAGTTCAATGATTTTTCATGGTATTTCATATCAAATCTCAAAATCCCTTAACACAGTCTTTAACGCCATCCCTGATCTCGATCCTACCTTCTCCTCCTCCAACCTCATTTCCTTCTCCTTTCCCGGATGCTTGCTGCATCCAAGACACACTCATTCCCTTTTGATTCATGGACACCTTCACCTTTTTTCCACTTGACATATTTGTACATGCTGCACTATCTAGACTGTTCTGCCCCCAGCTGATCTCTACTAAAAAATACAAAAATTAACCAGGTGTGGTGGCAGACACCTGTAATCCCAGCTACTAGGGAGGCTGAGGGAGGAGAATCACTTGAACCCAGGAGGCAGAGGTTTCAGGGAGCTGAGATCCTGCCACTGCACTCCAGTCTGAGTGACAAAGCAAGACTCGGTCTCAAAAAAATAAATAAATTAGAAAAGTAAAAAATTATGAAAATACCAATATAAAATGCCTAGTGGGGCAGTAATTTTATTACCGTAAAAGGCACCAAAACTGTATCCGTTTGTAAGTTAGAGACTGTCCTCCCAGGGGGCAGGGACTCGATGAGGATGGAAGTGCCCTCTGCTAACTTTTCCTCAGCACGTGGAGTTGTTGCCTGCCTATGAACCCGGTAAGTTTTTTAAAGTTTCTTCTTCTTCCCAACATGTTTTTAACAGATGAACTGGCCAAACTGCCCCCCAGAAAATCCCAAATTCTCAGATAAATATCAACAAGCTTAGAAGCCAGCAATCTCCACCACAATCCTTCCCCATGCGAGGCTCCAGCATAAATGTGCAAACTCTTTGAACTGAGTTGACACAGCCATTCCATCCAAGACTTCCTCCACAAAGCGCAAGAAACATAGTGCAAGGCATCTCACAAGATCACCACCGAAACAGGACATGCATGGCATCATTCCTGCTCAAAGCAAAATTACGCCCAAGAAAGACAGAGGAAGTGCTTGATACGACATCTCTAAATCACCTTCAATCGCCTTCGGAACAAAGACAATCAAGATGACGCCGTGGGGAAGAGGAAGACTTTCTCCCTGCTGATCACTCACACAAAAGTGCACTCCCCTGCCACCTACTGACTCCACACGCCCAGTCAGTTACACCTGAAATCTTTGAAATCTTTTTTTTTTTTTTTTTTTTTTTTTGAGACAGGGTCTTGCTCTGTTGCCCCAGCTTGGGTACAGCAGCATGATCACGGCTCACTGCAGCCTCAACCTCACAGGCTCAATGCGATCCTCCCACCTCAGCCTTCCGAGTAGGTGGGACTACAGGCCCGCGCCACCACACCCAGCTAATTTTAGTATTTTGTGTAGAAACAGTCTCCCTAGGTTGCCCAGGCTGGTCTCAAACTTCTGTGCTCAAGTGATCCACCTGCTTTGCCTCCCACAGTGCTGGGATTATAGGCCTGAGCCATGGCACCTGGCTCTGAAATATTTGTTTATGTCCTTACGATCAGTCTCAGGTGACTGGCCTGTGCAGGGAACTGAATCCCAAGTATTTTTATTCTGTGATAAATTTGGAAAATGTATCCACATTTCTACATTTGCTGTACTACCCAGAGGGAACAAGCAGGAATGGTCAAGACCCACTGTTGAGAACTAAGGGAAGGTCCTGCAATAATAAACGGCAAAGACCAAACCAGACAGAGATTCAGACAGCTTGTCAGTTAGGAAGGCTGACCTGCACAAAAGCATGACAGCTGCTCTAAATGGTGGTGAAGATAACACGAGACTGTTTCAGTTTTTCATAATTTGGCAGAATGTCAATTGAGAAAACTCAGACTGAGACGCTGAGAGGGAACACATCAGTCTAATGCGGTCCCCCTACAGGAAAGCAGAAACACAGAGAAAGGACAAAAAAAAACACCTTTTTACACTCAAAGTAGATTTAGAGTATTCTACACCTTAGAAAATCAAACCTACTCCAAGAAGCCAGAGGAATCTACAGTAGTACCATTTGAACAAATTTGGAAAAATCCTAAACTGTATGGGTACCAACAGAAAACTTCCTCAGTGCTGTGCCCTGAACGCTAATAATTAAAGGATAATGAGGAAAATCATGTGTAATTAAGTACTTGACTTTAATTTTCTTTTGCTATCATTTAAAACCCTACCTCTTCCCCTCCATAAAAAATGGGTTTTTATAATGTTACAAATTCACAACGACCAAGCATAAAATTTGCATCTCCGGGAGTGTCTCCCTGCTACAGAGACAGGACCATTAGAGCTGTGGCTTCCTGATTCAGTGAGCCTAAATGCCAGCAGGAGGGACTGTAAAATGTAGGTGACCAGGCCCCTTTAGAGCTCCTAATTCCCAGGCTGGCTATCTACATTTTCAACATGCATCCAGGGGATTTTCACAAAACAGGACATTTTTCAGATAAATGTTATTATTATTTAAGAGAGGTGTAACGCTTGTTCTGTTTTCCTTAAACCGAAAAGCAAAACAAGTGTCAAAATCCTTAATCGGAGTAGTTGTCAAAAACAGATGAAAACATTCCAGGATGATTAAATCAGAACCGAATGTCAAAGCCATGGAAAAGAGCTGTGTAACTGACTTCATCACACAAGCCCTCAGTCCACATAATGCATGCAGCCATGCCTGTGAATCTGGGTGTGGTGAATCTAAGGTACTCATGATACGTCTTACAGTTTCAACTTACA
The DNA here is from genome assembly GCA_004027835.1 of Alouatta palliata. NCBI lineage: Eukaryota > Metazoa > Chordata > Mammalia > Primates > Atelidae > Alouatta > Alouatta palliata. The sequence continues at coordinate 53,609 of PVKV010010682.1, read as the reverse complement.
ATGGGCACTTTAGGAATGTCACTCAAAGGTAATTAATTATGCATATATTTTTTAAGTATTTCTGAACAAATAAAACACACCTTTAAACACACTTCAGTCTATGATATGATGTACTCTAGCATTTTTCTATTTGGAAACTGATTTCAATCAACATGATATAAAATTGTCTAAAGCGGTATTTTACCTATTAATGTTTAAAACATTTTTCCCAGGTTAAGGGACAATTTAATTTGTATAGAAAATATGCTAAAAGATTCTAGAAAATACAGATTTATCATCATCAAGTTCACAGAAGGATACAAAATCTAAAATGTCATTTATGAAGAATTGTGCGATTTTAATATGCCACTATTTAAAAAGATCAAGCATAGTTTGTCTTATGCTTGGTTTTGTGTATAACCTAACAGTTAATTGTGTTGAAAAAAAAGTGCATGACTTTCAGTTGCTGAATAACTAATTATTCAGTAACAGTATCATCCACCCGAACCTCACTGATTTTTAAATTTTATTTTTATTTTTTATTCTTTGAGACAGAATCTTGCTGCATTGCCCAGGCTGGAGTGCAGTGAAACAATCTCAACTCACTGCAACCTCCGTTCCCTGGGTTCAAGCAGTTCTCGTGACTCAGCCTCCCAAGTAGCTGGGATGACAGGCACATGCCACCATACCTGGATAATTTTTGTATTTTTAGTAGAAACGGGGTTTCGCCATGTTGGCCAGGCTGGTCTTGAACTCCTGACCTCAAGTGATCCATCCACCTCAGCCTCCCAAAGTGCTGAGATTACAGATGTGAGCCACCGCGCCCAGATGGCCTCACTGAATTTTTGTAACACTCAGCCCAGTGACTGCAGAATACATTATTTTCAAGTACCGGTAAGACATCCACCAAAAAGGCCATATGCTGGACCAAAAAATAAGTCTCCAATATATTTCAAAAGACTTTGCAGAAACCATTGTGCAGAACGTCTACATCCTGATGTTCTGCCGCCTCAAAATGTAAGCTCTGTCCAGGGCATCTACGTCAGCTGGAGTGCAAGGCGACGAACAGAAACAGACATTGGTACTGTGTAACCCTTCCGCCTAACTACACTGTCCTGAACATGAGTCCACTGAGTTCAGCATTCTCAGAAGCATCGAGACCGTACAGACCCATAAATCCTACTTGTGCAACAACCAAACTTCCGCAACAGGTTATTTATTCTAAGCCACACACTGGACCAGGCGTCTCCCAGAAAACATATTCTAAGCCACTCCTCACTTGCTCTATGGAAAGGCACAAACTCAAGGTGTAAAGCAGGATGGCACCACCCCAAGGGAAAGCTCGAGTCTGTAAAAGAGAAAGGAACCATGGTGGAGAAACAGGCGCGCTCACCCCAGCTGCTCAGAGTACAGACAGTGCCAGAGGGAAAAGTGCACAGGTGAGCACTGCAGCTGTCTCCACGGTCATCTAAGTGTCCATGGCAAGTACAACGAGACTGTACATGAACCCATACATCAAAAGGCAGCTGGGTGCAATGGCTCATGCCTGTAGTTCCAGCACTTTGGGAGGCCGAGGCAGGAGGAGTACTTGAGCCCACGAGTTTGAGACAAGCATTCATCGTGCAGTGTGCCTATAGTCCCCAATACTCAAGAGGCTAAGGTGGCACCTAAATAGGAAGAGAGGAAGTCAAACTATCCCTGTTTGCAGGCAATATGGTTCTATACCTAGAAAACCCCACAGTCTCTGCCCAAAAGCTCCTTGATCTGATAAACAACTTCAGCAAAGTTTCAGGATGCAAAATCAATGTATAAAAATCAGTAGCATTCCTGCACACCAACAACATCCAAGCTGAGCCAAATAAAAAACACAATCCCGTTTACAATAGCCACAAAAAGAATACAGCTAAGCAAAGATCTCTACAATGAGAATTAAAAACATTGCTCAAAGAAACCAGATACGATACAAACAAATGGAAAAACATTCCATGCTCTTGGATTGAAACAGCAAATATTGTTAAAATGGCCACACTGCCCAAAACAATTTACAGATTCAATGCTACCCCTATCAAACTACCAATGACATCCTTCACAGAATTAGAAAAAAATATTTTAAAATTCATATGGAACCAAAAAACAACCTGAACAGCCAAGGCAATCCTAAGCAAAAAGAACAAAGCTGGAAAGATCACATTACTCAACTTTAAACTACGGTACAAGACTACAGTAACCAAAACAGCATGGTACTGGTACAAAAACAGACACACAGACCCATAGAACAGATCAGAGAGCCCAGAAATAATGCTACACACCTACAACCATCTGATCTTTGACAAAGTTGACAAAGACAAGCAACGGGGAAAGGACACCCCATTCAATAAATGGTGCTGGGACTGGCTAGCCATCTGCAGAATACTGACTGACACTGGACTCCTTCTTTACACCACACATAAAAATCAATTCAAGATGGATTAAAGAATTAAATATAAAATCTAAAACTATAAAAACCCTGGAAGATAACCAAGGAAATACCATTCTGACCACAGGTCCAGGCCAAGACTTCATGATGAAGACAGCAAAAGCAGTTGCAACAAAAACAAAAATTGACAAATGGGACCTAATTAAACTAAAGACCTTCTGCACAGCAAAAGAAACTATCAACAGAATAAACAGACAACCTACAGAATGGGAGAAAATAATTGCAAATTCTGTAAAGAACTTAAGCAAGCTAACAAGCAAAAAACAACCCCATTAAAAAGTGGGCAAAGAGGCTGGGCACAGTGGCTCATGCCTGTAATCCTAACACTTTGGGAGGCTGAGGCGGGCGGATCACCTGAGGTCAAGCGTTCGAGACCAGCCTGCCCAATATGGCAAAACCCCGTCTCTACTAAAAATACAAAAATTAGCTGGATGTTGATGGTGGTCACACTTGAAATCCCAGCTACTCAGGAGGCTGAGGCATGAGAATCGCTTGAACCCAGGGCAGAGGTTGCAGTGATCCAAGACTGCACCACTTCACTCTAGCCTAGGCAAAAGAATGAGACTCCATCTCAAAAAAAAAAAAAAAAAAAAAAAGTGGGCAAAGCACAAGAACAGACACTTTTCAAAAGAATACATATACATGGCCAATAAACTTATGAAACAATGTTCAATATTACTATCATTAGAGAAATACAAATCAAAACCACAACGAGACACCACCTCACACCAGTCAGAATGGCTACTATTAAGTCATACAATGCATCCTTGTGATGGGTGAAATTTGAAGAAAAAAAATTAAAAGTCAAAAAATAACAGATGCTAGCAAGGGTGTGGAGAAAAGGGAATGCTTATACACTGCTGGTGGGAATGTAAACTAGTTCAGCCACTGTGGAAAGTAGTATGGCAATTTCTCAATGAATTTACAACAGTTATTATTTATTAAAAAAAAACAGTTATTACTCAAAGCAGCAATCCCATTACTGTGTATATCTCCAAAGAAATATAAATTGTTCTGCCATAAAGACACGTGTGTGTGTGAACAATTTATGTGCACAATGAACATATACACCTATGTTGACTGCAGCACTGTTCACAATAGCAAAGACATGGAATCAACCTAAATGCCCATCAGTGGTAGACTGGATAAAGAAAATGTGGTACAGATACACTATGGAATACTACTCAGCCATAAAAAAGAATGAAGTTGGCCGGGCGCGGTGGCTCACGCCTGTAATCCCAGCACTTTGGGAGGCCGAGGCGGGTGGATCACGAGGTCAAGAGATCGAGACCATCCTGGTCAACATGGTGAAACCCTCATCTCTACTAAAAATACAAAAATTAGCTGGGCATGGTGGCATGTGCCTGTAGTCCCAGCTACTCGGGAGGCTGAGGCAGGAGAACTGCTTGAACCCAGGAGGCGGAGGTTGCGGTGAGCCGAGATCGCGCCATTGCACTCCAGCCTGGGTAATAAGAGCGAAACTCCGTCTCAAAAAAAAAAAAAAAAAAAAAAAAGAATGAAGTCATGTTTTTTCCAACAACATGAATGGAGCTGGAGGCTGTGACTCCTAAGTGAACTAATGCAGGAACAAAAAACCAAATGATGCACGATCTCACGTGGACATAAACAGGAAAACAACAGACAGCAGGGCCTACTTGAAGAGAGAGAGAACCAAAAACTTCACTTATCGGGTACTATGTTTATTACCTGGGGTGACACTCAATTTACCTATAAAACAAACCTGCACATGTATCCCTGAATCTAGAATAAATAAATAAATTAAAAAAAAAAAAAAAAAAAAAACAGAGGCTGAGGCAGGAAGATCACTTGAGCCTGGGAGGCTGAGGCTGCAGTGAGCTGTAATTACACCACTGCACTCCAGCGTGGGTGACATAAGGAGACCTTGTCTATAAGTAAGTAAATTAAATCAAAACAAAATACTGCACAGCCATGTTGGTATAGCTATGGTTCATGGACACAGAAATATATACATATACTAACCTCAAAATTAAAAAAAAACTATTCAAGTCTCTTTAGAGAAAAAGATTATGTATCTGAAGAAAGGGACAAGTCAGGACGGAAATCTCAAACAGCGACGAGCTTTCAGCAAGAGCAGAATGGCAGGTGATTAGTTCCTTCGTATGTATCTGCATTTTCCAATTTTTCCTCACAAGGAGTTGTGCTTTTTTTTTTTTTTTTTTTTTTGGAGACAGAGTCTTCTCGCCCTGTGGCCCAGGCTGGAGTCCAGTGGTGTGATCTCGGCTCACTGCAACCTCCACCTCCAGGGTTCAAGTGATTCTCCTGCCTCAGCCTCCTGAGTAGCCGGAATTACAGGCATGTGTGCCACCACACCCAGCTAATTTTTTGTATCTTTAATAGAGATGGGGTTTCATCATGTTGGCCAGGCTGGTCTCAAACTCCTGACCTTGTGATCCGCCCACCTCAGCCTCCCAAAGGGCTGGGATTACAGGCATGAGCCACCACGCCAGGCCAGAGTTGTGCTATTTTCACATAGGAAATAACAGCAAGAAAGAGGAATAGAGAAACAGAGGGAGGAGAGAAGAAAAAACCACAGAAAAAGATGTAAGAAGAAGAAGGGAGAAGAGGAAGACATTGAGAGATCGATACCTTCATTCATCCCTTTCTAATCTCCTGGTGGAGAAAGAGCACCTGTTTAAAATCTTCATAAATCTCTGTACTTGCCTTAAACACTGGCATCTAGCCACACATTAAATGAAAGATGGTACTCTTCATGCGGACTGCAGAAAAGGATTTCAGAGTTACCCTAAGCCTGGCTCACTGAAAAGCCAAAGAAGGAGTGATGGCACCAAGAAAAATAGCATTAAAACTTAAGTCGGCAGGAAGTCTTGCGTTTGTTGACGCGATGTATTCCTGGCCCACAGGAGCCACATGTGACAACCTTCACCACAACAGGTGCTAAGTGAATCTAATCTTCCAAATACATACAGTATTTGGCATTTGATGTTTTTTGTTTTACTTGAAATTTCGAGAAAACATTTACGACATGTCCCAACTCTCAGCCAGGCACGATGCTGTCAGGAATGCAGGTGAGAACAAGACACAACAGCTGTGCGCACCCAGCTCACAGCTGAGGGCAAGAACAGCAGGCCGGGAAGAAGGGGGCCAGGAACCAGAGGGAGCCCCGGTAGGAAGCAGAGTGAGTGTCCGGGTGACCTTACCATCTTCCGACCTTGTGATGTAACCTGGCTGGCTGAATACCCTGTGCCACTGCAGTGAGGTTTTAGGAGACAGCCAACCAGGTCACAGCCTCCATACAAACATGCTGATGCAACTACACACGTGGCCATGAGCCCTTCTGCAATTCCTTATAAAGCAAATACAAAAGGAGTGGCCAGATGGCTCCAGAAGCCTGCTCAAGTTTCCTCAGAGCCATAAAGAATTTGCTGGGCTTGGCACCGTGGCTCACGCCTGCAATCACAACACTCTGGGAGGCCGAGGTGGGAGGATCGCTTGATCCCAGGAGTTGAAAGCAACCTGGGCAACATAGCAAGACTCTGTCTCCACAAGTAATTTAGAAATTAGTGGGCATGGTTGGCTACTCAGGAGGCTGAGGTGGGAGGCTCACGTGAGTCTGAGAGGTGGAGGCTGCAGTGAGCCGTGATCACACCACTGCATTCCAGCCTGGGCGACAGAGCAAGACCCTGTCTCCAGAAAGAACTTACTGACTTCTACATGCAGAGCCAAACATTCCGTCACACATTCTCAAAACACTGAACGTTCCTCCTCCCTCTCCTCCTCCTCTTCCTCATTCCTCTCAAGAATACAGAAAAATGTGGGGAGGGAACACTGAAGTGCAGTAGGTGGATATGTCCAGGAACCAAACTCACAGACCACAGTAAAGACGGGGGAAGCACACACAGAGCACAGAGCACTGACAGAGAAAAGGTTGAGCTTCCTAACAGCCAGGCCTGCACGGGAGGGCTGCCCAGGACACACTTGCCCATCATGTAGCAAAGCCAAGCTTCCTGACAGCCAGGCCTTGACAGGGGGGCTGCCTGGGACACACTCTCCCATCACACAGCAAAGCCGAGCTTCCTGAGAGCCAGGAGCTGCCCGGGACACACTCACCCATCACACAGCAAAGCCGAGTTTCCTGAGAGCCAGGCCCTGCACAACGGGGCTGCCCAGGACACGTTGGCCCATCACACAGCAAGGCCAAGCTTCCTTAGAGCCAGTCCCTGCACGACGGGGCTGCCCGGGGCACACTGGCCCATCGCACGGCAAGGCCGAGCTTCCTGAGGGCCAGACCCTGCCTGGGGGAGCTGCCCGGGATACACTGGCCCATCACACAGCAAAGCTGAGCTTCCTGAGAGCCAGACCCTGCATGAGGGAGCTGCCCGGGACACACTGACCCATCACACAGCAAGGCCAAGCTTCTGAGAGCCAGACCCTGCATAACGGGGCTGCCCGGGACACACCTGCCCATCACACAGCAAGGCCGAGCTTCCTGAGAGCCAGAACCTGCACGACGGGGCTGCCCGGGACACACTCGCCCATCACACAGGAACACAGTGGGCTGCACGGGCTGCTGTTGGGATGGATTTTCTCTGGGCCAATACTGGGACCAGAACGCAGAGCTGCTGCATACTGTGTGACAGGGAGATGATAAGGACAGGCCCAAGTTGTCAAGAAAGATGTTATGTTTCGTTAAATTAAGGCGGAATAAGGCACAAAAATCTTTTTGTGATATTTCCATTGCGAAGCTGTAATTTTAAACCATAAAAATTAGTGCTAAGTCCCAAGTATCAAGAAAATCATTATACCCTGGAATTCAGGACAGTGAAGATTCACGATACTTACTCTAAAAGAAAATATACTAGTGTGGGTGGCTCAAACATAATTTAAAGTACGTGTCTAAAACAGAAAGGAAAAGAATCGCACCCACTCCCCAGCCCTCACAAACAATGCATTCAGAGCAGGTTCCCTGGGACTTGAACTTACTCTGTCTTTATCATCTGCTACATCACAGAGAATATCATCAAGGTCCAGTATTCCTCCATCTCCATGTTCCAAGCGATGCACCTGTATCCAGTAGTTTGGATCCTGAAGGAAAGAACAGAAACATTGAATATAGCAAGTTAGCACCACCAAAAGGGAATCAGATATTTTAAACCATGATAACTTCCTGCCCATCAACAAGAATCGACCGTATCAACAATATTGCAATTGATTAAAAATTCAGGCAGCACCCTAAGCTTGGTATTAAGTTACTACTGCTCCTGTTATGATGGAGTGACTCATATACACTCTTCCCTCTGACTCTGATACTGATACTCGATTATGATAGGAACTGCACAAACCAGCAATATGTACTGCATAAGAAATACTGATTTCTCTAAAGCATACTAGATTTCCTATTGCCCAATATATGAAATACTTATCAATCCACCCAATGCAATCTACAGAAATATTCTAATGAGCAAACAGCGTATACATGTGTCTGAAGAATTCATATTTTTGCTCATCTGCAAAAAGTAGTTTGCACACCCTGGTGGCTCAAAGTGTTTCTTACAAACAGGTCTAAAGATAGGGACACAGAAGGATGCTGACAAGACCACAGTGAACAAAGCGCTTCCTGTGTGGTTTGAGCCTCCTTTTAGAGAGGCAAAATCACACACACACACACACACACACACACACACACACACACACATGCTTAAACACACACACCCAAATTTGCAGTGGTTATCACTGCAGTGGAATCGGAGGGAAGGGGAAAAAGGGACATCATTTTAAATTTTATATACTTCTATCTGGTGTAGACATATTTTAAAATCCTTAAAACACTTCCTTCAAATTATCTGAAGAAGGAACATAGTTGTGGGTTTCTGAACTTCCACATCACTCTCACGTATACATTCAGATGAAAATATATTAAATTGTATGTTTCACGATTCCCTACTGCTTTCATTCTGTGACACAGAACTACCATCCAAAAGTTCAAGGTAATCTTCCATTCTTCAAAGCTAAAAGGTGATGTTTGATACAGTTCTTTCCTGAAGCAAAGCTTGGAAGAAGGAGGCGAACAATTAATGAGAGTTAAAATACAGATTCCTGGACCCTACTCCAGATGTACTGACTAAGACCCTGGGACAGGGGTGTGGGGAGAATCTATATTCTTTTTTTTTTTTCCTTTTTTTGTTTTTGAGAATCTATATTCTTAAGAAGCTCTCCAAGTCCATCTCTAACAAAGCATGCCTAAGAATCACTAAAACGGAACACTTATTTTAAAGATGCAGAATGACCAATCCTTGTCACTTTTTTTTTTTTTTTTTGAGACGGAGTTTTGCTCTTGTTACCCAGGCTGGAGTGCAATGGCGCGATCTCGGCTCACCGCAACCTCCGCCTCCTGGGTTCAAGCAATTCTCCTGCCTCAGCCTCCCGAGTAGCTGGGACTACAGGCACGTGCCACCACGCCCAGCTAATTTTTGTATTTTTAGTAGAGACGGGGTTTCAC
>PVKV010010682.1:0-44555 GCA_004027835.1 Alouatta palliata | reverse complement strand
GTGGCTCACGCCTGTAATCCTTGTCACTTTTTAACCAGTACAGCAAGTAGCTCAGACCTTAATCCTCCAAGTTTTTAAACATTACCATTAAAAGCATTATGCAAATAACAGAATTCCTCTGCACCCTCATCTATCTGGACCTCTATGAAAGGAATCATTTATCTAGAACACAGAATAAGTTTGTAAACAAACACACACACACACACACACACACACACACACACACACACACACATCCCTTGGCATCCTCTTCATTTGTGGAGCCTATTCTGACTGCACATGAATCCTAATTACACTGTCATCCAGGAGTCCTTGGGACACCTGCCACTCAGCTCCAGAATCTGTCATCTCCAGATGCATTGCGTCCCCAAAGAATGAAGTCCCAAAACCATTTACTAATGGTAAATGGTATTTCCTCTTCAAGGAAAATCGGAAGTCATTAATGTCCTGAGGGTGATTAAGGAAGAGGTACCCCGTGGCCATTTAGAAAACCACATCCTGCCCACCTCTTCCCACCAAGCTAGCTCAAGGGTGACCCAATCAACTTATCAACCGTTTGTTTCTAAAATACTTCCACACACACACACAAGCACACCGACCTCCAAAATGTGGCCTGTGAAATCATTCTTTAAGCCTCCTAACCCTGTTCACTCACTCCAGATGAAATCATTATATAACATTTGTAGCCACCCCTTGGAAATAAATCCCCACCTATGGACTTTCTCAGCCTCCTAACTTCATCCTCAGAACTTGCTACATTTTCACCTTTTCCCCAGCACCTCCGCTTTCACAGCCTCTATTAGGCCCTGCACAATTCCCACCCACCCACCCGTACCCCTGACTTCGTGCCCAAGGCCTCCAATGCCTGGACCCCATCTTATCCTCCAGGCCAACCCTGTCCGTCCATCAAGAGTTCGCAGGCATCCACTTCCAAGAGCTCTTCCTGACCATCACACCCCCAAATCAGATCAGCAGTCTAACTCCCTCCCACTGTTTTCTTTTGTTTCACTCTGTCACCCAAGCTGAAGTACAATAATACAATCATAGCCCACTGCAGCCTCCAACTCCAGGGCTCAAGCAATCCTCCCACCTCAGCCTCCCAAAGTGCTGGGATGATAGGCATGAGCCACTGAGCCCAGCCTGTCCCACTGTTAATGTTCCTAAAAACCGTGATCATACTGAAGATAGCAGTCAGATGTCAAGCCTGAGCCTTTAAAGGCTGTGAATTATTTTTACGCATGCGGCACAAAACCTTTCACTGACCCTACTTTACCTTCCAGTTATTATACCAATTCTTTGATCCTCTTGACGGCAAAATTTTTTAAAGAATTGTCTATACTTGCTTCAAGCGTGTCTCCTCCCATAACCCCATTCCAATCAGGCTTCCTCTTCCCCCACACTCCCAAAACCACCCATCACATCCACAACGGCCTCCACGATGCTCAACCCAAGTCTGTTGCCTGTCCTCATCTTATCTGGTCTATCAGCAGAATTTGTTACCCCCTCTTCAAAATACTCTATAAACTTGGCTTATCATCCTCCAACTAACTGATCAAGGGTTTTCTAATTTTGAGAGTCAACTGTCGACTCCTGCCTCTGGAGAGCAATTGACTCAATGGTCAGCTATGCCAAACAGTCATGGTAACGTCATGCCAAGGCAAATATCAGGCTGCGACGTATTAAATGCCACTCCATAAAAATGTACTGAATGGATATGACTTTTTCAACATTACTGAGCAGGACATCAGCAGTAACCCCAACAGAGCATGCTGCATTGAAAAAAAAATCATATAAAAATGACCTCCTCCCAGGTCATTTTTATACGATTTTATACAATCGTATAAAAATATCCTCCCAGGAAGGATATTTTTGCCACTGAAAAATACAACTCCTTAGAACAGTGGTCTCTTGGGAGATTTTCACTGGCAGCTTTCATAACATAATTCCCTTTCAATAAACAGAGGACTTGCTGTATTTTCAAGGGAAGAGTCAAATATCTAACAGAGAAAATGTTGGTGCATACTTATTGATTCCACTTTGTAATAGTTTCCATTAAAAAGTTTAAAATAATAATGGTAGAAATCTTTACTCTCCAGTCCATAGACACTTAGAAATGTAGCTGAACAAAAAAAACTGTGATAAGATCTGGCCTGGTGGCTGATCCCTGTAATCCCAGAACTCTGGGAGGTCAAGGCATAGTGACCCACACCTTTAGTCCCAACTAACTGAGAGACGGAGGCAGGAGGATCCCTTGAGCACAAGAGTTCAAGGCCTCAGTGAGCTATGATTACACCACTGCACTACAGCCTGGGCAACAAGGTGAAGCCCCATGTCTTAGGGGGAAGATAAAAGTTGTGATAAGCCACTGTTTATACTACCATTAAACACCAATTCTATAATAATTTTATCAGTCATTGGGTTAATAAACAAACATGATACAACATTCAATTAAAAAAGAAGAAAAATGTTTCTCATTCAGGATATGTCCATTTAAAATAATGAAATATTTAAACACTAACAATAACTGTATATTATGACAACCAAAAATCTATCACACACAGCAATAAATGAGGAGAGGAGTTCATGCATCAAATACATCATCACACAGCAAATGACCTCGTGGGGCAAGGCTCCCAAGGATGGGTCCAAACCCACAGAAGAGACCTGGAGACAAAATCACATGAAGAACCGCTGCTATTATTCAGTTGAACGTGAGCTTGACCTGGCCTAGTGCTAGAGAGAACATTTCCTAAGACTAAGTCAGAATGTAAGCAGAGGTCACCCTACAAGATGCAAGTTGCAAGGCATGCTGATTGCCCACTCTACCACAGGATGTGGTAAGAGAAAACAGTACAGAGTCCAAAGGAGAGACTACCTCCTAGCCTACCTTCAGGAAATGTCTCAGATTCTATAAACAGCATCTTTACACTACGCAACAAGTTAATGAACTTTTGTGAGTTATGACCTGCATAGCGCATATTACCTGCATGTGCAAATTCCAAGAAAGGTATCTGCAACTAGAAATAGCACCCTACTTCTGCATTAACCATGGCATACAGCAATGGTCAATATCCTGTCTAACTTAAGACCAGAAAAAGATCACTGAAAAATCCATGTTGATTAAAAAAAAAAAAAAAAAGGTTGAGTACTTACATGCAAAGCATTGCATGAAGGCAAAGAAACCATCATCACCCAATGTCAGAAATTAAAATGTATCTGACAGGTCAAGTGCAATGGCTCACACCTATAATCCCAGCACTTTGGGAGACCGAGGCAGGCAGGTCACCCCAACATGATGAAACCCTGTCCCTACAAAAGATACAAAAATTAGCCAGGTGTGATGGCACACGCCTGTAGTCCCAGCTCCTCCTCCTGTAGTCCCAGGAGAACCACTTGAACCTAGGAAGTGGAGGTTGCAGTGAGCTGAGACCACACCATTGCACTCCACCCTGGGCAACAGAGCGAAATTTCGTCTCAAAAATAAAATCAAATTTATCTGACAAAACATAAACAAGTCACAAAAAAAGAGAGGTAGACCATGTGTTCAAAGAAAACTACACCCCAAAAAAAGAAAATGTTTTGTGAATTCAGGAAGAAAAGATCACTCTTACTTGGAAAGGTCGGTTTTAGCAGAATCAGCTCTTAACAGATGAGCAAACGGGAAGGCCAGGGCACAAGAGGAGGACCCTGAGCAGGGAGAAGAAGGGTGTGAGCGGAGGGAGGCGTGGCAGGGGTGATCAGAACGCTGTGAACACAAAGATAAAAATGAAAGGCTAAAAAACCATCCTATCAGACAGACACACTTTTATTTTTATTTCCTCCTGAAAGCCCACTGAAACCACAATACCTGTGGGGATTTTGTTGTTGTTTTTGTTTTTTCCAACCATAATCCCACAAAGACAAAGAGGACAGAGGGAAATGAGGGAAACACAATTTTTGGAATCTGGGAAGCAGATGGCCCAGAGACGACACATTTTGAAGAACTGAGAAAGGAAACTGTGGGGAAAGCCAGGCAGCAGCACGACTTCCCCCGCAGAGCCTGTAAGAGGGTCTGGAACGGGAGAACCAAGAATGTCAGAACACAGGGACACAGATGGGAAGAAGCCGGGCACGGTACTTCATGCCTCCATTCCCAGCACTTTGGGAAGCAGGGGCAGGAGGATCACTCAAGTCCAAGAGTTCCAGAACAGTCTGGGGAACACAGTGAGGCAGCATCTCTACAGAACACTGGAAAAAATGCGCCAGGTGTGGCAATGTACGCCTGTTCCTATACAGTCCAGCTACTTGGGAGGCTAAGGTGGAGGATCTCTTGAGCCCAGGAGTTGGAGGCGGCAGTGAGCTTGTCTCTTAAAATAATAAAATAATTTTGGCTGGGTGTGGTGGCTCATTCCTGTAATTCTAGAACTTTGGGAGACCGAGGCAAGTGGATCACTTCAAGTCAGGAGTTCTAAACCAGCCTGGCCAACATGGTGAAACCCTGTCTCTACTAAAGATACAAAAAAATTAGCTGTAGCTTTTTGTAAAGATACAAAAAAAAAGACACCTGTAATTCCAGCTACTTAGGAGGCTGAGGCAGGAGAATCACTTGAACCCAGGAGGCGGAGGTTGCAGTGAACTGAGATTGTGCCACTGCACTCCAGCCTGGGCAAGAGAGCAACACTGCATCCCAAAATAATAATAATAAAACAATTTTAATATGTTTTTTAAAAAAGAGAGAGCTGGGCATGGTAGTGATGCCTGTAGTCCCAGCTACTAGAAGGCTAAGGTGGGAGGATCACTTGACCCTGGGGAAGTCGCGGCTGCAGTGAGCCATGACTGTGTCACTGCATTCCAGCCTGGGCATGGGGAGACCCTATCTCAGAACAAGTAATAATAATAAATTTAAAAGATGGGAGGAAAAATAACGAGATTGTCTGAAAAGTCTAGGCAGCAATTTAAGCCCCAGCTTCCCAGTGCTTCTACACAGCACAGCGACAGCCCCTCCCAGCCCCTGGCAGTTCACTGCAGGCTCAGACAGCAGGTCTGGACTAGAGGAGGAACAATTACAGAGGTGCCTTGTTGAAAATGAGAGGAGACACGTCAATATTTATGTACTGATTGTAGAAAAACCCGGCCCTTTGCTTCCACTTGCTCCCAGAATGGCAGCCAGGGCTTATGCCCTCCAGACTAGAGGTGGGAAGATACTTCCCTGGGCCTCTGTTCATCTAAAGACAAAAGGCCAGGGGGAATCTGGCCCAGTCCAGGGACTCTCTAGTGAAGTGCACAGTGTAAGCGCCCTGGCCTGAACTCAGGGCTCTCAAGTTACTGTTAGTGCCTTAAGTCAGAGCCAATCATGGAAAGACAGGCTTTTAAGAACACCCCAAGGATGAAGACAGAACAAAACAAATAGTAAACACAACCTGAAAGAACCAGAGACTGTATAAAAAGATGCTATTAAAAATCCATCACTGACACCCTAAGAGAGGTCAGATGATGGTACATCCAGGCTGCAGAGGAAGATGAGAAGGGAGAAAAGCAAGAAAAGGAGAAATGTGCTGAGGGAGAATTTAAAAAAAAAAAAAAAAAGCATTTTGAAATTAAAATACAAAAAAACGGGCCAGGCACAGTGGTTAACCCCTTTAAAAAAAAATCCCAGTGCTTTGCAGACCAAGGCAGGTGAACTACTTGAGGCCAGGAGTTCAAAACCAGCCTGGGCAACACAGCAAGATCCCATCTGTACAAAAAAAAAGAAAGAAAGAAAGAAAGGAAAACTAAAAATAAGCCAGGTGTGGTGGTACGCACCTACAGTCCCAGTCACTCAGGAGGCTGTGGCAGGAAGACTGTGTGCACCCAGCAGTTCAAGGCTATGATGAGCTACGACTGGGCTACTGCACTCTAGCCTGTATGACAGAGATGCTGTCTAAAAACATAAATAAAATGCTAAAAATGAAGAGCTCAATAGGAAAGTTAAGAGAAGTTGATAATATATCCCCTAGGAAGTTGGGGGGAAAAAAACCTGAAGAAGATGAAATAGAAAGGCTACTAACAAAATCAGACCAGTCAAGTCAGTCAAGCAACCGAGTAACAGGAGTTCCAGAAAAAGAGAATTGGAAAAACAGAAAAATAACCAAAAACAATTTCAAGTTAATTCCTCAAAATGACATGTTTCCACATTAAAAAGTTCCAGAGAGACCCCAACACAACGTATGAAAGCAGGCATACACCAAGGCACATCAGAGCACAAAAGAAAAACAGAAGATTGGGCTGGGTGTGGTGGCTCACACCTGTAATCCCAGCACCTTGGAAGGCCCCAGCGGGTGCATCACCTGAGGTCAGGAGTTCAAGACTTGCCTGGCCAACATCGTGCAACCCCGTCTCTACTACAAATACAAAATTAGCCAGGCACGGTGGCAGGCGCCTATAATCCCAGCTACTGGGGAGGCTAAGGCAGGAGAATCACTTGAACCCGGTAGGCAGAGGTTGCAGTGAGTTGAGATCACACCACTGCACTCCAGCCTGGGTGAACAGAGTAAGAGTCCATCTGAAAAAATAAAAAAAAAAAGGAAAAACAGAAGATTGGTGGAGGTTAGGGGAGGAGGACTTCCAGAAAATAAAACAGGCCACAGTGAGAGATAAGGAATCAGAGCAATACCGAAATCAACATAGTCATCTATCAGTGACTTCAAAATTCCTGCGAGAATTTCCCATCCTAGAATTCCAGATCTTGCCCAAATACCAGGAAAGTATTAAAGCAGAAAAAAGATATTTCTTGGAAATGCAATGTTTCCAAAAATATTACCCCCTTTGTCACTAGAAGATGTGTTCCAACAAAATAAGGCAATAACCTATGAATGAGAATGACACAGACAGCATATGAAAACAAGAGACGTGGCTGGGCGCGGTGGCTCACGCCTGTAATCCCAGCACTTTGGGAGGCGAAGGCGGGCAGATCACCTGAGTTCGGGAGTTTGAGACCAGCCTGACCAACATGGAGAAACCCCATGTCTACTAAAAATACGAAATTAGCTGGGCGTGGTGGCGCATGTCTGTAATCCCAGCTAGTCGGAGGCTGAGGCAGGAGAATCACTTGAACCCGGGAGGCAGAGGTTGCAGTGAGCCAAGATCGTGCCATTGCACTCTAGTCTGGACAAGAAGAGCGAAACTATGTCTCAAAAAAACAAAAAAGAAAGAAAGGAAACGGGAGCCGTAACATAGAAAACAGCTCCCGGGACGACGGTGAAGGTGGATCCCAGATTCCAGGACATCAGCTGCAAACAAGGAGCAGAGTGACCAGTCCAGACACCCACATGCGACCTCTTCAAGATGGCACTGAAAGAGCACCCAACGCAGCTAAACACAGCAAGACACATTTTAACAACTGGCTAAAGCTGAGGCTGATTAGTTATAAATTTACAGAAGAACAACCAAAGGAAAAAACACTCCTCATTTCAGGGAAAACGCAAAAGTCGTGAAGGAAAGAAAAGGTAATCAACATAGTATACGTGGTTCAGCTATAAGCAGCTTTAATAATAAAAATAATGTGAACCTAGAATATTTAATCAAATTTGTAACTACATTTGCAACAAAGTGGTCTAAAAAATATGTGTGTAAGAGCGAGGAGAAAGACACAAACACACACGAAGAGACAGAGATCCTGGAAGCGGCTGTTAGTGGGGACACAGCACACACAGGGTAGTGAAATAGGTTAAACCTTCCATGTTAAGTCAGTAGATGACAAAAAGAAAAAGGAAACGAGATAAGCAATTTACGTAAAAATATGAAAGTCAGTATCAAAAGAACTAGGTCCAAGAGTTGGAAAAGGCAACCTCTCCCAAAGAAAGCTCTGCCCTTTTTCATAACAATCCTAGTAGTGCTATCTGACCATGTGCACACATCAGGTTGAGAAACGAAAAGACTGAAGAGAAACAAGTTTGGCTGGGCATGGTGGCTCACATCTGTAATTCAAGCACTCTGGAGGCCAAGGCAGGTGGCTCTCCTGAGATCGGGAGTTCAAGAACAGCCTGACCAACATGGTGAAACCCCATCTTAAAAAAAAAAAAGAGAGAGAAACAAGTTTGAAAAGTCCTTTAAACAATAACCACGGCACACAGTTTACAGTCTAGCCAGATCAGCCACATGATACTTACCCTACCAAGACAAATAAAGTCCTAGTTAGTGATATAATAAATAAAAACATTCCATTTTTTTGTTTTGTTTTTTAAAATGCCCCTCAGACATCTAAAATATTTCATTGTTAAGAGTCAATAAAAGAGCAAGCACGATCAGCAGGAATTATGCTTCTCTCTACATTTTCTAGGTATGCAACTCTCCAATTTAAACCAAAAACAAACATTTTTAGAATATATTCTGAAGTTCTGTTCTTTAAAAAAATGAATCTTTGAGCTGGACAAAGTGGCACACGCCTGTGATCCCAGCACTTTGGGAGGCCGAGGCAGGCAGATCACCAAGTCAGGAGATCAAGACTAGCCTGGCAAATATGGTGAAACTCCGTCTCTACTAAAAATACAAAAATTATCTGGGCGTGGTGGCATGTGCCTGTAATCCCAGCTACCCGGGAGGCTGAGGCAGGAGAATCGCCTAAACCAGGGAGCCAGAGGTTGCAGTTAGATGAGACTGCAGCACTGCACTCCAGCCTGGCAACAGATTGAGAATCCGTCTCAAATAAACAAAAAAATCTTCGGCATTTCAAGACAAATACCACACATGCAATTCTGACTTTTCCTGATTTAATCAGCTTCATTTTCAAAATGTCAATTGGCCATATACAGTAGCTCACATCTGTAATTCCAGCACTTTGAGAGGCAAAGACGGAAGGACTGCTTGAGCGCAGGAGTTCGAGACCAACTTGGCCAATGTAGGGAGACCCCATCTCTACCAAGAAATTTTTTTTCTTGTTGTGGTTTTTAGTTTTTTAATTAGCTGGGCCTGGTGGTGTGTGCCTATAGTCCCAGCTACTGGGGAGGCTGAAGCAGGAGGATCACTTGAGCTCAAGAGGTAGAGGATACAGTGGGCTATGACTGCACCATCGCACTCCAGCCTGGGAAACAGGTTGAGACCCTGTCTCAGGAGAAAAAACAAAAGCCATTCTTTTCCTATAAACTCAAACATAGGGCCCATTTTCAATCTTGTTACAGGAACACTGCTAAACATTATATACATGTTTCTCTTGCCTTCTCAATGAAGGCAGAAGACACAGACAGTCAGACGTCATAGCTGATATTCAACAACAAAATAATGACCTATATCCCCACAAGGGAGAGGCTAGTATCTCATGCTAAGTACACTGCTCAGCCCCCACTTCTCCACGCCAAACCACACCCACCACCAACGCCAAAACCTCAGCACAACAGAACACAGAGCAAACCACAGACCTGCTGCCTCCCTTGACAGGTAGACAGCTCCATGTATCCAATCAATCAAAAATGAGAACAGTGGCATGAAACCAGGTGAGGTCCAAGCTCCAGGAAATAACTCTGGCATTCCGTTTTATTAGAAGTAACATGTAATCTCTCATAGTCACACAGTATTCAGTAATATGGGAAATCAGCCCATCGATGAGGGGAGGGGAGGGGAGGGGAGGAAAAAATGGTGTGTGCTGTTAAAACCAAGTCTGACATGACTTTCGTGCCAACACAAAGTCATGGAAGTCCCTCAACTCCTCCACCTTTCTACAGAAACTAAGGGAATGGCCTCAGACTAAGGCCGGCAAAGGACAGAGCGAGGCAAGAATGAGACGGCAGTCACCACTAGTTACATCTGCACTGCCTTTTATCATTTTAAAAACTGCATTTATGTGCATTACCTCAGGTGCCAAGAGAGCTTATAATTCCTATTTTCAGATGAAAAAACTGAGACTCAGAGAGCATAAATTGCTGGCAAGAGGTGACAGTTCATAAATGCTGTCAGCCAGGACTCTGACCCAGGTCTGCTGACTCATTCATTCCCAAGTCCTTTCTCAGACTAACACTGACAGTTTCCAATCTGAAGTGTCAGGGTTCCTTGTCTTCTTTGCACAGCCCCTCCTCCCAGCCTCTTCTCAATAGCTTCATTTGTTAATATAGTGCATAAAGAGGAGTTCCAGGCCAGGCGTGGTGGCCCAGGCCTGTAATCCCAGCAGTCTGGGAGGCCATGGCCGATTGCTTGAGTTCAGGAGTCCTAGACCAGCCTGGGCAATATGGCAAGACCCTATCTCTGTAAAATACAAAAATCAAAACAAAACAAAAAACCTTAGCCAGGCGTGGTGGCAGGTACCAGTAGTCCCAGCTACTCAGGAGCCTGAGGCATGAGGATCACTTGAGCCTGGAAGGCTGAGGCTGCTGTGAGCCATGATTGTACAACTACACTCCAGGCAGGGTAAGAAAGTGAGACCTTGTCTCATAAATTAATATTAAAATAAATAAAAGGCAAGGTCCACAAAATATTTCTTTTAATAAAAAGGGCCAGGTGTGGTGGCCCTCTAATTCCAACACTTTGAGAGGAAGAGGCAGGAGGACAACTTGAGCCCAGGAGTTAAAGAGACCAGCCTGGGCAACACAGTGAGATCCTGTCTCTACAAAAAATTTTAAAAATTAGGGCTGGGCATGGTGGCTCATGCCTGTAATCCCAGCACTTTGGGGGGCCAAGGTGGGTAGATCACTTGAGGTCAGGAGTTTGAGACTAGCCTGGAAAACATGATGAAATCCCATCTATACTAAAAACACAAAAATTAGCCAGGTGTGGTGGCACACACCTGTGATCCAAGCTAATTGGGAGGCTGCAGTGCGGGGCTGGGGGATGATGATTGCTTCAGCCCAGGAGGTCAAGGCTGCAGTAAGCAGTGATCGTGCCACTGCACTCCAGCCTGGGAGACAGAGTGAGACCCTGCCTCAAAAAAAAAAGAAGAAGAAGAAGAAAAGGAGGGGAGAGGGGAGAAGAGGGGAGAAGGGAGAAGAGGGGAGGGGGAGAAGAGGGAAGAGGGGAGAGGGAGAGGGAAGAGGGGAGGAGGAAAAAAAGATGTGGGCTGTTAAAACCAAGTCTGAAAAGTCACTCTGTTAAAATTTCTATTACATGTTCTAACCACATCCTGATTTAAAGTGGTGGTTCTCCAAATGGGAGTCCAGGCCAGCATCACCTGATAATACGCTGGAAATTCCAGTGCTTGGGATACACCCTGGTTCCTACAAAAAAAAAGAAAAAGGCTTTGGAAGCAGGACTCAGACATCTACTAATACATTTAAACTAGCCCTCCAGGTGTTTCTGATGCACACTAAAGTTTGAGAACCAGTGATTCAGAATGAGGGGTGAGCGGAGATCAGAAAGGAAGCTGAAACACCCTGCACCTCGTCTATACACTACGTCATACGGGTTAGCTACTACATCTGTAAAATGGTTCCCATGAACACACATACATACATATTTGTCTCCTATAAGCATACAGATTTCAGTGTTCCCTGTCAGAGTGTCTTTCTCAGCGCTGTTTCAACTCGGCTCTGTGCAGAGAATTGCTAAAGCCACATCTTTAGACCAGAACCCCCCCCAGCACTCCCACTCCAAACATCCACCTCTCACTGCACCTCACCCTGGGAGCAGTTTGAATCCTCCAAGTAGCTTCTTTTAAAAGCCTACCAGGAAAATTGTACACAACAAAAAGAATACCCATTTGGAAATTACTTGTGACTGGACAATGTTTTTATGGAGTCCTGTGTTTCTTCAGATAGACTAAGCTTATATTCCTTATTCTCCCTCTAACACCAACTTCTTGCCTTTTTCGTTCCTATTGATACAAGCATCCTCCTGATTTAACCTAATCAAAACATAACGTAACTTCTTTACAGGAAATACAGGGGATAGAGAACCAGTGTAAACAATACCACAAGGAAACAATCAGACAAATTCAGAATGTGAGTTTTTTCGTTTTGCTTGTCTTTACAACGCAATTGCACTGATCTTTAAAGGAAGAAAAAAGTCTACTTCACATGACATCTAATTGTAATGTATGATCCTGGAGTGGATCCTGCATCTGGAAAGAAAAAGCACTGTGAAAAAGGAAAGGACAACCGAAGAAATGTCAGGTTAGGTAACGGAATCATACCTTGATAAGTTTTCTCAATGTGATCATCGTACTAGAGTTACATAAAGAAAAGTCATGTTTTGAGGAAATGTATGCTTAAGTAATAAGAGTGAGAAGTGTTATACTATCTGTAGTTTAGTCTTAAATGGTTCAGTACAGAAAAGTGGATACTACTACTACTGTGTATCTGTGTATTTACACTGATGGAAAACCAATGTAGCAAATGTTAACAATCAGTGAATCTCGGAACAGTGTCAGTGGTGCATTTCACTAAACTGTACATTAGAAACTTCAACAGAAAATGTTGAAATTCTGTCATTACAAAAACAAACTGGGGACTCTTCTAGATCAAAAAGATTAAGGAGGAATACCCAAATTCAAGGTCTGAGTCATGTTTGGGTCCTTGCTGGGGTTAAAACAGAACTCACTGCAGAAGACCTCTTGGGAAGAATGAGGGAAATTTTTAATATGGCTCAATATGAGATAACATTAGGAAATGATTCTTAACTGCCTGTGTGATAACAGCTTTGTGGATATTTAAGGAAACACCTTTATTCTAAGGAGATGTGTTCTGAAGTATTTCAAGTGCCATGTCTGCAAACAACGAAAAAATACATATACACACACGTACACAATACGTACATGTACACATACAGGTGAGAACCTCTTAACCCGAAACAACGAAAAAATACATATACACACATGTACACAATACGTACATGTACACATACAGGTGAGAACCTCTTAACCCGAAACAACGAAAAAATACATATACACACACATACACACTACGTACATGTACACATACAGGTGAGAACCTCTTAACCCGAAATACTTGGGACCAGACGTGTTTTGGATTTCCAGTTTTTTCAGATTTTGGAATATTTGCATGCACATGAGATTTCTCAAAGACAGGACCTAAATTTAAACAAAAAAGTCATTTATGTTTCAAATAGGTCTTATATACGTAATCTCAAGGTAACTTTATACAGTATTTTAAATAATTTTTTACACAAAACCAAGTCTGTATTAAGTCCAAGTCTGTGTTAAGTATATACGTGTGGAATTTTCCACTTGTGGCATCATGTCAGGACTCAAAAAGTTCCAGTTCCGGAGCATTTCAGATTTTCAGATGACAGACGCCCCAGCTGTATACACACACACGAATAAATATGTACCATTCGGAGTGTGACCAGGAAAATGCAAATCATCTCAAGTATTTTAAAGAAAGGGAAGTTAATACAAGGAACTGGTACAAAGATTTTTAAGAAGAGTTGTGACTCTAAACCAGGATGGCAGTGGAGGCAGGGGCCACCCACAGGTTAAGCAGCAGCAGGAAGCTATGACTACCCCTGGGCTGAGGGAATAAGGGGAGGTAGCACCAGAACCCAGGGCCGCAAGCCGCAGCAGCAGCAGGAGCCATGGAGGACCCGGGGCCAGGAGCGGGAATGTGGGGAGAAACCTGGCTGCTACAGAGACACAGCCCGAAACAGAGAGGGCGCGGGGACCCACCTTGGGGCTATCTCATCACGGAGACGCCTATCTCCCACCACACCTCCCACTGGCCAAACCCAACCAGAGGTCAACTGACACAGCTGTGCTTTGTATGATTCTCTCAGCTACTATCTGAGTTGTTCATAACAAACTGGGAAACCAGATTAATTTTAAACGAATTTAATGACCCAGGGTTCGTGAGACTACAGGAAGCCAGCATTCTCCCATACAGCTCCTTAGTATTTTGCACACAGTTTTGGGAGGGAGGGAGGGACAGGGAAGTAGAATTTGGTACCATGCATCAAAATGCTTAAAATGAAATATACCCATTGACCCAGAAGTTTAAAATGTGGAGAAAGACACATACATGGTCAAGATGCATACACTAAATGGGATCTTTTAATACATAACAATACAGAATGGGAAACTAGCTAAACACGCAAAAAATAAGCAACAGGTTGAACACATCCAATCAATGAAACACGACAGCAAGTCACAATGTTACTCACAGACGGTTACACAGGTGCTGTTTCACACCTAGTTTGAAGAGTGTACTAGCTACAGTCATAGACAAAAGAACTGCTATACACAACTGGCAGTGCTTGCCTATATTTCCTAACTTTTCATAATATATATGAGCACTTTTAAATTTTTGTCCTCTTAAATAACTAGTGAATACATTTCATTCTTTCCCATAATGTAATGACTGTCCAATTCATCTCCCTGCTTCTACACCTCATCTCTTGAATCCTGTCCCACATCTTCCTACATTTATCTTCGAAGAATATTCCTTTTATGTCACTGTCCTGTAATATGAGTCATTTCCAGTGACTCACTACTTTCTAAAGGTCAAAATCTAATGTCCTTGGCCAAGCACTCAAAGCTCGTCCCAAACCAGTCCGTGACCAGCCTCAGCGTTGCCTCACCATATTTGGATGTTCAGTTGTTCTGTTCACTGATAAACCCCAAGCACCTAAAACAGTGTCTGAGACAGAGCAGATGCTCACTAAATACTGGTCGAGTGAATTAATCCTTGTGTTTTTGTTTATTCTCTTCCACATATTTGGAAAGCTGTCATCCCCAGAGTTCCAACTATGCAAACTGTACATATCTTCCCAAATCCAGTTCAAAAACCATCCCCTTGGCTGGACACAGTGGCTGGCACCCATAACCTCAGCACTCCAGGAACCCAGGGCAGGAGGATCACTCAATGCCAGAAATTCAAGACCAGCCTGGGAAATGTAGCAAGACCCCATCTCTACAAAACAATTAAAACTTAGTTGTCAGGGTGCACACGTGTAGTCCCAGGTATTCTGGAGGCTGAGGTAGGTAGGAGGATCACTTGAGCCCAAAGTTCAAGCTAGCAGGTGAACTAAGATTGCATCACCACATTCCAGCATGGGTAACAGACCCAAACCCCATATCTAAAAGAAAAAACAAAGACTCTCCCTCTATGAAATGTGCTCCAACGCTAAAGTATTTACCTAGGCCAGGTGCAATGGCTCACACCTGTAATCCCAGCACTTCGGGAGGCTGAAATGGGTGGATTGCTTGAGGTCAGGAGTTCGATATCAGCCTGGCCAACATGGTGAAACCCTGTCTGTACTAAAAATCCAAAAAATTAGCTGGGCATGGCGATGGGTGTCTGTAATCCCCGCTACTCTAAAGGCTGAGGCAGGAGAATCACTTGAACCCAGGAGGCGAAGGCTGCAGTGAGCCAAGACCGTGCCACTGCACTCCAGGCCGGGAACAGGGCAAAAGACTCTGTCTCAAAATAAATAAATATTTACCTAGAACACATTTGTCACTTAATAGCCTATTTCCTGTACATGCATGGTATTTTGTTTATCTCTAGATAAGATCTCCAAAGGCAGGGGCCATCTTCGGCCTTTTTATTTTTTTTTTAGCACAGAACAAAGAACAAAGCACTGTGTTGCATAATTAGTGTGCCCTAGAAAAAAATAAAAATAATACCCCTATTGGGTATTGGAAAGAACTTACACAAGAGTTTCTAGGATAATATAATCAACAAACACAGGCCTGTGATCTCCCAGCTGCCAAAAGAAATGCATGGACATGCCGAGCCATGTCAGGATCAACACCCCCATTCACCCTTTATCCTGTCCCTCAGAACTGGCTCAAGAAATGCTGTGCGGTTATTCGAGCTTACATTCCAGGCAGCATTTCAGACGTGGGGAGAGGAGACATCCAGATACTATTCCCTTGCAATGAAAAGGAACCCAAATTGCAATATGTATACCTTCGTCCTCATCTGCAGAGGTGGGTCCTCAGGCAGAAGAAGTAAGTTTAAGCCCGGATAAAAATCTTACTCACACCCCAGAGAAAAGATGGCAAGCCAAAACTCACCTTGGCCAACCCAGTTCTCCCCACCCTAGTCCTGGTGGATGTAAGAGTGTGGAAAGGTATGCACACTGTGGGTAGTACTGTTACCTGATGAACTGGTAGACAGAAAACAGAAGGCTTTACTGAGGGAAAGTAGTGAATATAGAATAATCCAAGCCTAAGTCCCTAAACCACAGTGTGGACCTACAGGAAATTCTGCTACAGAACTCGAAATGTGTATCTGCAAGCTTCACAACCATCAGCACCATGAAAGCAGGCACCTGGAACTGTGCCCACCTCCTAATCCATTCCATTCCTTCACCCTCACTAGGATTACAGAGCACTTCTGACATGACACCTGCATTCCCGTGTGACAATCCTGGAAGATAAATGTTTTCAGCTGTATTTTGCAGAGGAAGAGACTAAGGAATAGGAAGGACGCTTGTCTTTCCTGAGATCAACACCACGTAACGTTGCAGTCAAGCACAGCTTAGACTCAGATGCTGACTTGGAAATCCACATTGGACACACTGACTCTTCCAAGAAGTTTGCCAAGGGGACACATTAGGAAGGGAGATTGTCACAATACCCAAAAGAAAAGATCTTTTTTAAGGGAGTACACATGGACATAAAGATGGCAACAATAAACACTGGGGATTATTAGAAGGAGAAGGTAGGGTGAGGAGAGGGCTCAAAAACTATTGGGTACTACGTTCACTACCTGGGTGATGAAACCAGTCGTACTCCAAACCTCAGCATCATGCAATATACCCACGTAACAAACCTGCACAAGTATCCCCGAATCTAAAATAAAAGTTGAGGCTGGGCACGGCAGTTCACAGCTGTAATCCCAGCATTTTGGGAGGCCAAGGCAGCCAGATCACTTGAAGTCAGGAGTCGAGACCAGCCTGGCCAATATGGTAAAATCATCTCTATTAAAATACAAAAAATTTAGCAGGGCATGTTGGTGGGTGCCTGTAATCCCAACTACTCAAGAGGCTGAGGCAGGAGAATCGCTTGAACCCGGAAGGCAGAAGTGACAGTGACCCAAGATCACACCACTGCACTCCAGCCTGGGTGGCAGAGTGAGACGCCATCTCAAAAATAAACAAAGTAAAAGTTGAAGTTATTTTTAAAAATAAATTTTAAAAGAAAAACCTTTTTTTTTTTAGAACAGAAAAAAATGGAATAATAAAAGCTGCATCATCCACCAGGTAATATGCTAGGCTAATTTCACTATGAAGAAGTCACACTTTGCATCACATCACCTACCACAGATAAACAATTTAAGATGCATCCCATGCCATGCTCCAGGAAGCGCAAGATTCAAAGCTTTGAAAGAACAACCCGGGGAGGTGTGGTGGCTCACACCTGTAATCCCAGAACACTTTGGGAGGCCGAGACAGGTGGGTTGCTTGAGGCAAGGAGTTCAAAACCAGCCCGGGGCAACATAGCGAGATCCCATCTCTACAACAAAATTTTAAAATAAAAGTAGTCAGGCCTGGTATTCTTCACCCATAGTCCCAGCTGCTCAGGAGGCTGAAGTGCGAGGATCACTGGAGCCCAGGAGGTCGAGGTGCAGAGAGCTATTATCATATCACTGCACTCCAGCCTGGGCAATGAAGAGAGACACTATCTCAAAAAAGAAAAAGAAAAAAGAAACAAAGACAACCCATAAACATAAAATAGGGTCACAGACATCTCCAGGCAGAGATCTGGGCTTAGGCCCAGTAACTGCTATATTGGGTGATATTTAAAAAAACCAAAATGTTGAATGTTCCTCTCCTATTTATAAAAGAAATAATCAAAACAACCAACCGGGGAGAACTTTAAGGTTCCACACCCAGCCTAAGAGAAAAAAGACCTACCCTCTCCCGTTCACTTCTCCCTAGCAAACAAGACATGGTGCCGCAGACCAAAAGGAACTTTTCTGACCTGGAAAGAAAAACCTTAATGAAACATGATAAATTCTAAATGGCTCTGAGTCCTCAAACCAACAAACAAAAACCTGACCCCGAAGTAGCTCCCCACTTCCCTGTCACATTACTTAATCCAAAAATGACCTGATTTTTCATAAGGAAGGCTCCCAAATCACTTCAACATACAGGATTAATTCCTTACACCTGGCTATATGAAACCCAACTGAACCGGAAGAAATATTCCTACATGAATACATCAGAGTAGACTATAATCAGGAAAAAAATCAGCCCTGACGAAAGACTTGCCCCTACCTCTGATATCTTCTTTGGAGCTATGGACAAACAGTTATCCAACTGCACCTCGTGGCAGCTGTACTCAAATCCAGCACACCCCATACCGCGTGGAGTCCCAGTTAGAGCACAACAGCACCCCAGCATCCTAAGTGTGGCCCCAAGGAGTGGATGCCAGACCGTGGCACAGCTTAGATCACAGCCACTTGTGAGGACACAGGGGCCTGTTCCCAATGTCTCCTCAGGACTGCTGATGCCTGAGGTGGGGTTCCCATCTCCTTGCAGGATACTCCTACTCAGCCAAGGGAGGGATCTATGATGGTATCTTCAAAAGATTTCCACAAGATCACAGGGTGCTCCTGAGTCTCATTATCACACACATCCACAATGAACACACATCAACTTTTTTTTTTTTTTAAGAGACAGAGTCTCGCTCTGCCACTCAGGCTGGAGTGCAGTGGTGCTATCATAGCTCACTGCAGCCTTGAACTCCTGGCCTCAAGCAATCCACCTGCCTCAGCCTTCCAAGTAGCTGAGACTATAGGTATACACCACCATGCCCAGCACATTTTTTAATTTTTTGTAGAGACGTGGTCTCACCATGTTGCCCAGACTGGTCTGCAACTCCTGGGCTCAAGTGATCTTCCTGCTTTGGCCTCCCAAAGTGCTGAGGACTGCACCCGGCCCTATGCATCACCTTTGAGAAAAGAGTATGAGCAGGGACTGAGCCATACACACAGGGCATATGTAACTTCACACAGGGTATATACACACAGGGTATATGTACCTTCATATATGACAAGAGACAAGCCATGAAGTCCATGGGATCTCCCTGTTGCTCAAACTTGTTATCTGCTTGTCTGTACCTCCTGGAAAGCCATCCCTATCTCTTCCCTTGCAGAAATCTTACTCACATTTCAGATCCTGGCTGAAATGTATGCCTCTAAGACAACTGTCTTCAATCCTACTTTTATCTTATGCCCAGTTCCCCCAGAGCACTTAAAATAATGACTTGAAGATGTGCATGTTTTAGGGTTTATCACCACGGTAAGTCCCATAGGCCACAGTATTCATTCATTCCACAAATATCCACGAAGCATCTACCACATGGCAGGCATGGAACTAGATGCAGGGTCATCGGAATAAATGGGCCCCACCCTCCTAGATTCTGTGGTCTAGCATATGAAACAAAGGAGGGCTCCCTTCTAAACACAGCCTGCACGCCACAGAACATTCACTGAAGTATGTTACTGGTTATCTCAAGCCAAAGATCAATTTACATTCCTTTGCTAACCTATTTTGTTTCCAAATCTATTGGCACTTAGATTTTTCTGAAAGGCCCTAATGTTATGATTCAAGAGTTTATCTAGGCCATCTGGTCAGTTACAAATACAGGCATCCATTTAAAATGGGAGAATTTTAAAGTATGGACTCAAAGACACATTATAAAATACACATAAAAGAGATTTTATACGTTAATTCCATAAAATTCATCATTCCTCACATACATGGTTAGCTCTCTTTTCCTACAATGAGACATCTGAAATGTAATACCTGTGCCTTCAGTTTATTTATTTTAAGATATTATGGTACACAGTTGTCTCAGAAAAAGGAAGTTTAACACAAAACATGAAAACAGAGAATACAGCAAGCACAAATACACCTAGTCTGCCCTGGCAATATTCCATAGGATATTTTAAAGTTTCTGATAAAATCCTGCATGGAAGCATGGAAACAAATTAGCTGTATGGGAACTCAGGCAAAACAGAATTACACAACTAGTAATTAAAGTGTGAAATGGACTACCTCAAACAACAATAAAACTTGTAACTATAAATTTATCAGACGGGAGGAGGGGACAAAGGAGCAAAGTAGGCTGTGAAGCTTGAAGGCAACTTTGTCCAACCCGTGATCCAAGGGATGCATGCAGCCCGGATGGCTTTGAATGTGGTCCAACACACATTCATTAACTTTCTCAAAATAGTAAGAGACTTTTTTGCAATTTTTTTTTAGCTCATCAGATATTGTTCGTGTATCTTATATCTGGCCCAAGAGAACTCTTCTTCTTCCAATGTGGCCAAGGGATGCCAAAATATTGGACACCCTGCTTTAAAGACGTACAGGTAGATTGTACGCAGCAAGAGACCTGGGCTTTGATGACAAGGACATCTAGTGAGTGCAAGCCTAGTCTATCAGTAGCCACAAAAAAAGCCAATAAAATGACTCTGTGGTTAAGTGGCCTGAAACTGCACAAGTTATTTCCTGTTTGTGGGCACCCAAGTTCTTCTGTATAAAAATGAGGGAGTTAGATGATCTCTGAGGTTCCTATATTACTTTACCAGTCTATGATTCTGTATCAGAAAAATCAAACACACTCCAGGCAACCTTTTCTCCACAAGTAGAAATTTAAAAAGCCATTCCTAACAATACATAATTAGATCTTGAAAACAACTCATAATACAAAATTGAAAGTACCTAATCTCCTCTACAACCTTCCGTGTTAAATATGCATTTATAAGCATCATTCCCTGCAATCGCAGAGTTCAAAGCTCTGTAGACACCATTCACCCAGAACGGCTTTCCAAACCCTGAGAGTCTGGTGGAGGTGCTGGGAATACCATGAGTGAGCAAGGTCATGGTCCCCCGCAGATTACTGGAAAAGCCTCCTAAGAGCAAGAAAAGTCAAATATGGAGAAGAGCGTCCCAGTGACTATTACTGGCTGGTCACGTTTCTATACTTACGATGCACTGTGACAGCAGCTGGGGACAGCAGGATGGCACGCTATCACATGCCCGTGAACACACCACCAGTGAACTAAGAACCAAACACCCAGTCTGAAAATAATTGTGTTATGGAATAACTGGGGTACAGCCATATCTGTAATAAAACCCCTGTTCCACAATACTTAAAAATCAATTTTGGGGCCAGGCACGGTGGCTCACGCCCATAATCCCAGCACTCTGGGAGGCCGAGGTGGACGGATTGTCTTGAGTTCAGGAGTTCGAGACCACCCTGGGCAACATGGTAAAACCCCATCTCTACTAAAATACAAAAAATTAGCCAAGCACGGTGGCATGCGCCTGTAATCCCAGCTACTTGGGAGGTTGAAGCAGGAGAATCGCTTGAGCCCGGGAGGTGGAGGTTGCAGTGAGCTGAAATGACACCACTGCACTCCAGCCTGGATGACAGAGTAAGACTCCATCACAAAAAAATAAAATAAAATAAATTTTGGGAGGCAAGCCATAGGTATATGAAAAATTCACTAACAATACTCATTTATGGAAATTAAATGCCAACCAAGCAGTACAGGAATTGTGGAAATACAGAAAACACTAAAGACAAAGAATGCTTCATGAAGAAATTGCCATTTATTTTCAATCAGGAGAAATCTTAGGACGAAGGTGAGGAGGTCAAAACATGCACAGTGAGGCTGGGCACAGTGGCTCACACCTGGAATCCCAGCACTGTGGGAGGCACAGGCCAGAAGATCGCTTGAACCCAGGAGTTGGAGACCAGCTTGGGCAACAAAATGAGACCATGTCTCCACAAAAAGCAAAATAATCAGCCATGCATGGTGGTGCACACCTGTAGTCGCAGCTACTGAGAGGCTGAGGTTAGAGGACTGCTTGAGCCCAGGAGACCAAGCATGTAGTGAGCTGTGATCACACCACTGTACTCTAGCCTGGGCAACATGGCAAGACCCTATCTCAAAAATAAAAATAAATTTAAAAAAAAATGCACGGTGTATTGGAACAACCACAGAAAAAACCAGGACATAATACACTCTTGAGAACTTGTGGTTTTATCCTTATCCATCCTTTCTCCCCATGTCATACTGATACGTTGAGTTGAGCCAGCCACATATAAGATCTCTGCTAGGGGTAGACTAGGGCAGAGCCATTTTTAGACCTGTATGAAAAAAGCTAGTGCTCAAATCCTAACCTAACATCATTAGTTATGATGTTTGTTCTAAAGAATCTTTTTTTTTTTTTTTGAGATAGAGTCTCGCTCTATCACCCAGGTTGGAATGCAGCCACGCGATCTCTGCTCACTGCAACCTCCGCCTCCCAGATTCAAGCTATTCTCCTGCCTCAGCCTCCCAAGTACCTGTGATTACAGGCATGCGCCACCGTGCCTGGTTAATTTTTTGTATTTTTAGTAGAGACAGTGTTTCACCATGTCGGCCACGCTGATCTTGAACTCATGACTTGAGGCGATCCACCCGCCTCGGCCTCCCAAAGTGCTGAGATTACAGCTGAGAGCCACCACGCCCAGTCTAAACAACCTTAAAGCAAAGTAATATACCACCAACAGAAACAAAAATGTAAATCCAGAATTTGAGGTTTCAAGAGAAAAAAAGGCATTTCAAAAGGCCCCAAATAAATTTAATTCTAAAATTTTAAGGATTATTTCATTTTCTTAGAGTTGCATCACTCTCCCCCTTCTACTTTTTTTTAAGTTAAATCCCTTCTCATCCCTCCCATCTGTGTAATATTAATAGTTACTTAACACATTCCTGGGTGCAGTGTAGCAACACTTCCTGTTTATCAAAAGACTAAAATAAATAGCAGGTCAACAAGACTAGACAAGGAAAACACAAAACTCGTTTGACGGCTGGGGCCAGAAACACGTTCATATGCGTGTGAAACCACCACTTGCTTTTTTCGTTGGACCTGCCTGATATCGCATAGCAAGCAGATTATTACAATATAACCCTCAATCCACACCCCCTCTTGCCTTCTCCCCTTCAAAAAGACATTCAAAGCCAACTGGAGATTTGAGCAGTGAATTTATGAAATTTAAGTTCAAGACGTTCAACTTTCATACTACAATGTAGTGATGAATATCACAAATGTGATTTCATCAACAAAATCAGCACCTCCTCCTAAGTGAAATATGGCACTAAAGCCCATTCTTGCTGAAAATCTATGATGACAAACAACTCGCAGGGCAGGGCAAACCCCATGTGCTTAGGTGGGTGTTTGTTTTGATGCGAAGCCTCTGGTTTTGTTCCTGTCCTGGCCCGTTCCACAGTCATCTGACATTCCTGCAAAGACTTGTCTTTATTTTGGACGGACACACAAGCAACGGAATTGGCACTGAAATTTCAGTTTATGGTGCCGGGGTATGTTAGGGTACAATTTCTCCCTCAAGTAAATACTGAAATACTGACATGTGGGTTTTGTGCGGTTTTTTTGCTTTTAGCTTTTATTTCTAAAAATTTAACTGGGCGCAGTGGCTCATGCCTGTAATCCCAGCACTTTGGGAGGCCAAAGCCGGTGGATCCCCTGAGGTCAGAAGTTCAAGACCAGCCTAGCCAACATGCTGAAACCCCATCTCTACCAAAAATACGAAGATTAGAAGGATGTGGCAGTGGGCACTTATAATCCCAACTACTCCGGAGGCTGAGGCAGGAGGATCACTTGAACCCGGGAGGCAGAGGTCATAGTGAGCCGAGATTGCACCACTGCACTCCAGCCAAGGCAGCAAGAGCGAAACTCCACCTCAAAAAAAAAAAAAAAAAATTTGCCAGCCGGGTGTGGTGGCTCATACCAGGCACATACTGGTCTATGTGCCTGAGCACATACACCAGTAATCCCAGCACTTTGGGAGGCCCAGGCAGCTGGATCAGGCGGAGGTTGCAGTGAGCTAAGATCACACTACTGCACTCCAGACTGGGTGACAGAGCAAGGCTCTGTCTCAAAAAAAAAAAAAAAAAAATTGCCTTGGAAATAATGCCACTGTATACTATGTCAAGAATTCTCAACCCACCTAAGACAAAACATGAGAAAGACATCTGCCTGAGCACATACACCAGTCATAAAAGCATCCCCAAATTATGCAGTAAGGCTCACTCTACCATAATTTACACAAAATAATTTGCCTTTAAGGATTATTACTCTCAGTTGAAAGACCCAATGTTATGAAGTAAAAGAAAACACGTTTCAGGCAGATTAGAGGACACCTGGCAGAATGATGAGCTGCATTATTCCAGTAAGGCAACAGAAATATCCTGAGAATGGTGACTCGTTTGTTCTGAATCTACATCAACTATTCAAAATACCTTTGAAAAAGCTTACTAAAGGAATACGCTACAGAGGTAGAAACTGACTCAGTTATATATAAATCTTAAGCAATGTCACGCTCCTTACAAAGACCAACAGCAAGCAAAAGAAATCAATTCCAGAACTGAAGAGACTGCGTCCTAAAATTAAGAGAATTTTAATCTTCAAATTAAGTTATTTCCTTCCTGTACCTCCATCCTGTCTTTGAAAAGAGTCAAACAGTTGTGGAGCAAATAGGGCGTCAAGTAAGCCGTGTGAAAAGAAGAAACCACAGAGACCAATGCCACAGGAATGCTGAAGGTGCATACACAGGGTGTGCCTGGGTAGCCAGGGAGCTGAAGGCAGGAAGGAGTCTGACCCTATCCTCCAATCTCATCACCAGTGAAAAGGCGATACCCTGAGAGGGGCTCGAGAGCACTCCCCAACAGTGCCCAGCGTCCACAAGTGATGAGCTGAGGCTCAACCACTTGCAGGGTTGCCAGGAGAGCGAGACCCTGCTTTTCCGCACTGCGAACCACACACAGTTCCTACACAGGCATCTCCTGGAGCTGTGAGATTCCCAGCTCTCACCGAATACGATAAAAATAAAGAGAGTGAGATCCATTCAGTAGGTACATTCAGTTATCTGCTGCAAGATGTAACTAAAGCATTAAATACCACTGCTAATCTGAGTTATGTCAAAAAATAAATTCTGGGGTTCTATCAATACATTCAATTAACCACATACTAAATTATAACACGCAAACACTAGAAAAACAATGGCTTTAATATTGTCTAAACAGGCTGGTGCAGTGGCTCATGCCTGTAATCCTAGCACTTTGGGAGGCCAAGGCAGGCAGACAGCTTGAGTCCAGGAGTTCAAGACCAGCCTGGGCAATATAGTGAGAACCCATCTCAGAAAAAAAAAAAAAAAAAAAATACAAAAATTAGCCAGGCATGGTGCCACGCATCTGTAGTCCCAGCTACTCCAGAGGCTGATGCAGGAGGATCACCTGAGCCCAGGGAGCTCAAGGCTGCAGTGAACCATGATGGTGCCACTGCACTCCAGCCTGGTGATAAAGTGAGACCCTGTCTCAAAATATATATTTTTGAAATATATATTTTAATACATATATTTATATATATATACTGTTATTTTATATATAGACTGTTTAGACTATACATAGTATCATAGTATATATGACTACGTAATAGTCATATGACTGTTTATCTATATATATAAACTGTTTGACTATCTATCTATAGACTGTCTAAACAGTAACAAGTAAGATGTGCCCATCACCAAACTGTCATTCACTCTTGCTCTCTCCAGTGCTTTTTGCCTGCAGAGAAAACAAATTCTAGTTTACCCAGTCCAACTTTCAATGATAAACTGGCTTGATGCTTCTGCACAAGGTCACTCTAATCACAGAAAACATCCATGTATGTGTTTTGAGGAATGAGGACTGAAGAACTGGCCTGGCCAGCTCATCTTCTGTGACAGCAGGGTAAGGCCAGGCTTGATGTTCAGCGTGGTGCTTCCTGGGGTCGTTCTCTCTCACTGTTCAGGGCGGGGCACTTCAGGCCTTACACTGCCTGTGCACACTTGCCCAACAGTCTTCCAGCCTATGCTCTGAAAGTTGTGGACAGCCTTCATCTCAAAAACATTTAGCTTCATATTTTTGCCTCTGCATTTAGAATATCACAAAGCGTTTTGTAAGCCACCTTTCAAAACACAGTATCTTCTTTACGAAGTGAGGCAGAAGGCAAGATATGAGTTTAATATTCCTTTTTGCCAAATACATATATTGAACACGATGAAATATTTACCAATAAGTTAACTGTCTGATAGCTAAGATTTATTTTAAAAAGATGGAATGGAAATATAGTGAGAGGGTATAGAAGAAAGAAGACTGGCCAAAAATATTAATTGCTGAAGTTGGGTGACAGGTACATGGAGGTTATGTTATTCTCTTAACAACTGTAGTATATTTGAAATTGTCCCTAAAGAAAATACATTTTTACAAAAATACATGTACTGGCCAGGCACAATGGCTTACGTCTATAATCTGAGCACTTTGGGAGGCTGAGGTGGGCGGATCACCTGAGCTTAGGAATTCAAGACCAGCCTGGTCAACACGGCAAAACCTTGTCTCTACTAAAAACACAAAAATTAGCCAAGTATGGTGGCACACACTTGTAATCCCAGCTACTTGGGAGGCTGAGGCAGGAGAACCCAGGAGGCCTGGCAACAGAGCGAGAGAGACTCTGTTTCGGGGGAAGAAAAAAAAAATCATATATTGACTTGAAGGGGTAAAAGATGCCTTTGCTTCACATGTATCAGTTAAAACCATACAAGAAAAAGGTCATCAATGACAGCTGAAACAGACAGCCAGACAGACAGACGCAAAGTCACTATGCTTATTATGCATTTCTGGTTGCTTTTTTCCTTAAAGAAGCATAGTGCCTTTGACTTCCATTACTGACTCCCCAAATTTAAGGTCAGTGTTCACCTTAGATAAGATCATAAACTTCTTTTCCCTTACATCACGAATTATTTCAAACTCTGTTTGAAAAAACAAAACGTATTAGGTATCAATCAGATCATAGTAATTAATCTTGGCTTTATGCTATCAGAAGACTTTTAAACTTCCCATTTTTCACAGCTAGTTACCTGCTTGGGGAAAAAACCCAACCACTTCATAAATCTTACATCACCCTAGTACACTGTGTTTTAAAATATGCTCAAGTATTGATCACAGTGATGCAGTGGCGGAACCACGAGGTTGACCACACCGCAGGGATGCAGGACCCGGCATGGGGTGGCTTCTTGAGGGGCCATCTGTAATAGCACTCTGGGCTCACAGTGCAGGCGTGCCGCAGGCTGGGAGCCAGGCTCCTTTGACTTTCCAGTTCCAGTTCCCTTGTCTACACTTCGCTAGCGGAGCTGTTACTAATATTAAAACCCAAAGCCGCCAGCAGAGAGCACTCAATGAGCACAAGCTCGGCGATTCCTGTTCTCTGCAGAGTGAAACAGGAGTGCACATCATTAAGGCAAGAACACGTTCCTAATGGAAACCTTGTATGCAGCACGGGGGCAGTGTGATCAGAAATTCAAATGAACTCAAGTGTTCCTGAGAAAAGAAGCAGGCAATCCTACCGTTCCTGTGAACTGTATCTCATATTGTTTAATTCTTTTTCTAAGTAATACTCTTAGGGTATTTTTTTTTAAGTCAATGCAGTACGGTCAGAAACTACATTGTGATCTATGGCTTTCTCCATGCAATTAAAATAGCTTGCAAATTATGCCTATTTTTAAAAGCACCCACTCTCTTGCAATAGTGAAGATAGCACTATTGTTTATTTCTCTTCAGTTCTCTTACATAACTAGTGTGTTTTATAAGCTCACACATTCGCTAGAAAAAAATTATAAATTTGTCAGTACATTTCTAAACTTGCTAGTAAAAAAATTAAGTTATATATAAGAGGCTACCCTGTTGCAATCCCAATAAAGTATTTTAAATAATTTTATTGTGATCACAGTAAACACAGCACATAGAACTACAGGAAATACTACAGTGAATATATATAATAAGTTAAATTGGCTAGTTCTCACCAAACCCAGGAACTAGAAAACTGACCATAAGATATTTTCGATTTTCTTTTTACTGTGGCATTGTATCATTAACTCAAGACAAAGGCGGGTGTGCAGGAGTGAGGAAGAGCTCTGGGGACAGGTGAGTCACTGGGCTGGGCTGCATGGGCAGCAGAAGCCTGCAGGAGAAGGCCTGCATGTCACAGTTTACTGGATGCTGTAACCCAGGAGACAAC
Organism: Alouatta palliata; assembly: GCA_004027835.1. Taxonomy (NCBI): domain Eukaryota; kingdom Metazoa; phylum Chordata; class Mammalia; order Primates; family Atelidae; genus Alouatta; species Alouatta palliata. Next base: position 16,583 of record PVKV010010682.1, on the reverse strand, counting down.
GCATAACTGCAGAGCAAATGCTCGTGCAGGAGAAAAGCCAGAGCTTCTAAAACCAGCTCTGTGAGCGGATCAGTCATAAATATGAAGGAAGCATCAGCTCACTCAGTACACGCAATGGAGCCTACAGGTTAAGAGGGAAGACTGGACAAAGCTGGAGCAAATGACTTCACCTCTCTCTGCCCGTTTCCCTCATGTAAGAAATGTGAGTAACAAGAGTCCCTAACTCATAGAATTGTTAAAAGGACTGAATGAGTCCAAACTTTACTCCCTCTCCGAATAGCTCAAGGCATTCAGTCACTGCTCAGTTAAGTATTTGTTGCCATTCTGATAAGCCAGGATTTTCACAACCGTCCCTACTTCCTCAACTGTGTAGACTAGTGCTATCATAGTTAAAATCTACCCTTGGGGGCGACAGTATCTAGAATCAATGGATCTCGAAAGGGAATGAGGGAATACATGGTGGTTCTCAATCCTGGCTACATCAGAAACACCTAGGAGCTTCACTAACTACACAACACCCCAACCAAGACCAAATGAATCAGAAAGAAACAGATGACACAATGTCCAGCTGGCTTTGGGCGCTAACACCAGGATCACAGCTGAACAACAAAAGTTACTTGACAAAAAGTAGAGGCTGCAGTGAGCCAAGGTCATGCCACTGTACTCCAGCCTGGGCAGCAAGAGTGAAATTCCATCTCAAAAAAATGGGGGGAGGGGAGGCTTTTTTGTCTTATATGTATAGGAAAGGCCAGCATTACATCTTTATTCTCTCTCTTCTCTGAGCACAGACCTCTGAGCTTCTCCTCTGACTACAGGGCCCTCGACTGTCAGCAACTTTCCACCCTTTTCTGCGGACTGGGACTCAAGTCCAGTCTTTGCTTTGCCAATAACCAGCTGGGTAAGCCCAGACAAATAAAAGCTCTGGCCATTCCCCGACCTGTAAAATAAAGGGACGTACAAGATCTACAGGCACCACTGCTGTTACCACTATACGATCCTTAGAGCCCACAAAGCATCCCTGCCCACTGCACCCCGTGCAGTGGGTGACTTCATCCTTCCAATATGTCTGACGACTTTGGCTCAAGAGTCACAAGCTCATGAGCCTATGGGAACCGAGTGGGTAAATGAGGGGCAGGATAAGTGGGTGCCTGCAAGCCTGAGAGCACAAACCCTATCTAAGAAACAGGCAGTATACAAGCCTGCTCCGGCCCAGGCTCCCCAGGTCTCAGGAAGCACCGCACGTTCCCACGTTCTATGCAGCATCATCTCAATTTCTCAGGCTGGCGATGATAGACAACATTAGAGCAATGTGTTCTAGCCTCCTCCCTGCAGGCAGGGCAAGCCTCACAGGACCCCAAGTCCATCAGTCCTTCCAGACTGCTGATACCTGAAAGCACAGAGAACTACCACCTTGTACTCTGTAGTCAACATGTATTTAAATGAAGCAAGTCTGAGCACAGCAACAAACGAGATTGCTATGTTTATTTTTTGAACAACAAACAAAAAAACAGTCCAAGTTTATATACATGATGATTTATGGGCACTTTGAAGCCCTTAAGGTTTTCTTTCTGCTCCTGGTCTCTCGTCTCTCCATTCCCAATCCTACACACTGTTGCCAGAGTGACATTCTTCCAGACTTGTTATGAAAACTCCCTCCTGTTGAAGAATGAAAACCAGGCCTCCCTACTGTGGGTGTCGCAAGTATGTGTCCCCCTCCCCCCACCACACACACACACACACACACACACACACACACCCCACACCCCACTTCCATCCAACCCCTCCAGGCTCATCCACCACCACACGCTGGGCACAGCCCTTTTTAGCACTGATATCTGACAAGTAACGTTCAACAATCTCAACCCAGAGACAACACAAGGCCCTCGCAATACATTCTGGACCAACAAGCAGGTATGTTAAGTCTAATTTATCAGACTGTAGGCATTTTGAGGCTTCACAGTATGTATGATGAATCTGCAGACGAGAAAAACACAGAGTGGAAGCCGTTTATTCTCTGTTTTCCTGTCTAGTTAAGAATTTACCATAAGTAATAAAACACAGTTTTAGAAAACACTCAAATTTAGGATCTTGAATATTTGACAAAATTATATACTGCTTCAAATACTTACAAATACACTTCAGGAAGCCTGTACATTAAATAGCAAATAAAATAGCTAAAGGATTCTGATGCTAAGTAAGTGTCATTTCTGAATATTTTTTGTAATTTAAAAAAATAGTCGCATTTGCAACCAGCTAGTCCCACATTTGAATACTTTCACAGACTTGCAATGACGTAGCGGCACTTGAGGGAAAAAAGGCAGCAAATCTCTCTTCAACCCTGAAATGTGCCCTAACAGATGAATAATAAAAATGAAAAACATGTGTCTCAAAGTACTCTCCACTTTAAACTGACACACTTGCGTTTGTCCTAATGCCGCTAACCAGTTTACAGTGACTACGCCACGTTGCTCTCTCTTTCTGAGTGCTCCCAGCTTGGATGAAGTCATCCCAAGCAGCAGTAAAAGGTTTTTATTGCCCAGCAGAATACAACCATTTCTGTGCTTGTCTTTTGTTTCTCATTACCTAGATGTAGCAATCAAAAAGTCCAAATTTTCAGGGGGTACATTAATTTTTTTTTTTTTTTTTTGAGACAGAGTCTCGCACTGTCGCCCAGGCTGTAGTGCAGTGGCACCATCAGCTCACTGCAATCTCCACTTCCTGGGTTCAAGCGATTCTCCTGCCTCAGCCTCCCAAGTAGCTGGGACTACACGCATGCACCGCCACGCCCAGCTAATATTTTTTATTTTTAGTAGAGACAGGGTTTCACCATGTTGGCCAGGATGGTCTCCATCTCTTGACCTTGTGATCCACCCACCTTGGTCTCCCGAAGTGCTGGGATTACAGGCGTGAGGCACCTTGCCCAGCCACATTAATTTTTAAAATAGTTCTCATAGTTGATGTAATATTCTAGGTTTCTTATTAGACAAAATTCTCAAGTTATCCTCACACAGCCATGTGCTGCAAACATTTCAGTCAACAACAGACAACTGCACACGGACAGTGGTCCCATAAGATTATAATACCATATTTTGGCCAGGCGCAGTGGCTCACGCCTGTAATCCCAACACTTTGGGAGGGCTAGGTGGGCAGATCACTAGGTCAAGAGATGGAGAGCATCCTGGCTAACATGGTGAAACCCATCTCTACTAAAGATACAAAAATTAGCTGGGAATGGTGGTGCATGCCTGTAATCCCAGCTACTCAGGAGGCTGAGGAGGAGAATCGCTTGAACCCAGAAGGCAGAGGTTGCAGTGAGCCAAGATTGTGCCTCTGTACTCCAGCCTGGCAATTCTTTCTCAAAAAAAAAAAAAAAATTATAATACTGTATTTCTACCACACCTTTTCTAGGATCCGATATGTTTAGAAACACCACTATGTACCACTGGGTTCTAATTGCCTGCAGTATTCGGGGAAGTAACGTGCTGTATAGGTTTGCTGGCCGTGAGCAACAGGTCAGACCACACAGCCTAGGTGTGCAGTATGCTCTGCAAGCTAGGTTTGTGTAAGTTCACTCTATGACACTCCCACAACGAAACTGCCTAACGACTCATTTCACAGAATGAATCCTCCTTAAGCGTGCATGACTATGAATATAAATACTTAAAAGGCTGAACGCAACCTACACTTTTAAAGATATGATGCTACAGGCCAGGCATGGCTTATGCCTGTAATCCTAGCACTTTGAGAGGTCGAGGTGGGCAGATCACTTGAGGTCAGGAGTTCAAAACCAGACTGGCCGGCCGGGCGCGGTGGCTCACGCCTGTAATCCCAGCACTTTGGGAGGCCGAGGTGGGCAGATCACGAGGTCAAGAAATCGAGACCATCCTGGTCAACATGGTGAAACCCCGTCTCTACTAAAAATACAAAAAAATTAGCTGGGCGTGGTGGCGCGCGCCTATAGTCCCAGCTACTCGGGAGGCTGAGGCAGGAGAATTGCTCGAACCCAGGCGGTGGAGGTTACAGTGAGCCGAAGTCGCGCCACTGCACTCCAGCCTGGCACCTGGTGACGGAGTGAGACTCTGTCTCAAAAAAAAAAAAAAAAAAACCAGACTGGCCAACATGGTGAAACTCTGTCTCTACTAAAAATACAAAAAAAAAATTAGCCAGGCGTGGTGGTACTCACCTGTAATCCCAGCTACTCGGGAGGCTGAGGCAGGAGAATCACATGAACCTGGGAGGCAGAGGTTGCAGTGAGCTGAGATCAAGCCACTGCACTCCAGCCTGGGCGACAGAGCAACACTGTCTTAAAATATATATATACATATATGATGCTATAAAAAAGGATTGTTGTGAGAATTTGAAGGATTCTACATGTAAAATGGAAGCTAAACATCCTTAAATAGTAGAACTTGTTTAATATAGAAGGGTCTGCTACAATAAACTAACCTGACAAATAAGTGCCCCAAAATTATCCAATTAATTAAAAATCCACTAAGGAAGTTACACACACAAATTACTATATTGTGCAACGAGCAGTCTCCTGCAGAAGCTGGAAAGTAATCTGACCGCGGTCCAAGGAGCGCTTGTACTTCACTCCTGGCCGTCGTGTACGCATCTGTGATCCATCCCCAGGGAGAGATTAAATTTAAATGGATTGGAAAGAGAAGGAAAGATCCTTCCTTCTGATAAAAAACACATCCAACATCACCTCCCTCCCATGGAAATCAGGGGCTTTCAATATGTGTTTTGGAGAATGGTAATAGGTTTTGTAGCCTGAACCAGTGCTAAAGAGCAATTCATTAAGCACTTCAGTGTGTTTCTTAAAATAATAAAATAAAATCATGGCTCAGAGCTATATCCTGACCTAAAATATTTTATAAAAGCCAGAACAAACCTGATACCAAAATCAGACAAATACGTATATAGCTTCTCCCTCATGAACTAAGGTACAAAAATCAGTAACAATATATTATCAAATTAAATCCAACAATTTATAAAAAGAAGTGAATGGGATACAAAAGCATCCTGTCTAAATTCTCAGCTCTCTCTCTCCAAAATATAATTTTTTTTCCTAAACGGTAAATTAACCAGGTCTAGAAATGAATGAATTTGCAGACTGAAAGGTTTTCATCAACTTTATACTTTACTGGACAAGCATAAATTAACATAATGCAGGACTACTTTTTAACAATAATCTAGAAATCAGGGGAAATCAATTTTTAAAAAACAAGATGAAGCCAAAGGCAGTATTCACGCCTCCAATCCCAACACTGGGAGGCCCGGGCAGGAGGATGGCTTGAGGCCAGGAGTTCAACCAGCCTATCCAATATGGCAAGCCGTCATCTCTACAAAAAAAATGTTAAAATGAGCCAGATGTGATGGTGCGTGCCTGCAGTCCTACCTATACTGGAGAGGCTGAGGTGGCAGGCTCACCTGAGCACAGGAGGACAGGGCTGCAGTGAGCTATGACTGCACCGCTGCACTCAGCCAGGTTGACTCTGCCTCCAAAATGAAATAAAATTGAAATTCATAAAAATTCAAATTTAAAAAACGCACTCCATTAGATCCTGCAAAGCATTAGTAGATGCTGTGAGGATTCCAGCAGCCTTAATGAACCGATACACACAAGGAGAGAACCACGACTATTCATTTCTCTTGTGAAATTCTTAAAGCAGCCCACAATTTGACCTGGTTATATAGCTCTCTTAGTATAAGTACACAACTCTGTGTCCCAAACTTAAGAATTTTACAGCTACAAATCTCCACAGGCAGGGTTTTCAAATGATAAACATATTTGTGTATACTTGATTATTAAGTCATCATCATAAGCATCTGCTGAATATGCTTTGAGCAATTCTTTTATGCTCTTCTCTTGCTCAGCTTTATAATGATCTTCTGAATCAGAAAAATGTCAAAATATAAAAGTAGGACTGATCATATTCTTTTAGGAATTCTTCTGCAGAGCAGCCCTGAGTTTCAACTTGCATGGCAGAAAATGTATGCAAAGGAAATATATTCTGGTATGAGGCCCTCCATTGCCCTACAGACTTCAGTCAACTTATTTGATGAGAGCTGTTCTTTCCCTCTTAGTCTTTTCAAGTCTTATTAGTCCTTTACACAAACCACTGACACTGACAGCTGTAAAAGTCACACTTGCTGCTCTAGTGCTGACTAAATCTGTAGTGAACCACATTCCCTGAACTATCATTCCAAGTTTATCTGAAAGCAACACAAAAACCTATAGCTACATGTTCTATAAAATTAAGGTTCTTAATAAAAAGACCACACTCTTAAGGTCATAAAATAATATAAAGTACTTATTTGCCATTAAAATCACAGAAGTTTAGGAGACTGAAAAGACTACAGAGGTCATCGACAACAGAGAAAAGTTAAAAGTACAAAATCAAAAAGTAATTTTTTTCACAATTAAATAGTAGTTGGATAGCAAAATCTAACACTCCCATCTCCTAACTCCTAGCTCCATAGACTCCTAGTTTTTTCATCATGCTACACACAGCTTATCAAGATCTTTACTTTTTTAATTTTGTTATTATTATTTTTGAGATGGAGTGTCAGTCTGTCACCCAAGCTGGAGTGCAATGGAATGATCTCGGCTCACTGCAACCTCCACCTCCCGGGTTCAAGCGATTCTCCTGCCTCAGCCTCCCAAGCAGCTGGAACTACAGGCATACACCACCATGCCCAGTTAATTTAGTAGAGACGGGGTTTCAACATGTTGGCCAGGCTGATATCGAACTCCTGACCTCAAGTGATCTGCCCGCTTAAGCCTCCCAAAGTGCTGGGATTACAGGCGTGAGCCACCACACCTGGTCCAAAATCTTTATTTTTAATTTAAATCACAAGAAAGGCTAATGCTGTAATGAATTTGCAAATATTTACAAAAGAGGAGTGAAGAGGTAAGCCCACTACATTCAGTGAGACAAGTAAAATGGGAAATAACCCCAAAGCTCATTTTTCTCAGTTTCTCACAATTGATAATAATAAAAGGAAAGGAAGAAATTTTGCAAGACCGACTCTCAAAAAGAAGAGCTATATGCAGGATGAATCACAGCTATTAATCTTTTCTTGAAAAATGTATGACAGCAGGGTGTTTTCCCTGTCTCTACTTTAAAAGACTTGCTGCCAAAGGGCTATTCAATGAAAACATTACATACCATCATTAAGATATGCACTCTTTCAACCTGAGAAAGCTTACTGAAAGGTACGAAAAAAAGATATGGAATCTTCTGAAAACGTTAAACTACAAGACGGTCACGTTGGAACAAAAGCACAGCCATGCCCGACAATGCAGTTCACATTATCTTCTCGAGTATATGCAAAAGTAGTAAAATGGAGGGCAGTCTAGCTTAGGAGGCCTGAAGCAAACTGTACCAACCCCTGTGTCCACCCTCACCCAAACAAAATGTCTTTGAAATATCTTGTGAGGTATTTCAATTTCATTTTAAAAATACAAACAGTCCAGGCACAATGGCTCACACTTACAATAACATTTTGGGAGGCCAACGTGGGAGGCAGCTTGAGACCAGGAGTCTGAGATCGGCCTGGCAACACAGCAAAGCCTCATTTCTATGGGAAAAAAAAAAAAAAAAAACTTTTCTTTTAATTAGCTGGGCACGGTGACATGTGCCCATAGTTCCAGCTATTCAGGAGGCTGAGGCGGGAGGATCACTTGAACCCAGGAGTTGGGGGCTGCAGTGAGCTATGATCATACCATTGCACTCCAGCCTGGAGGACAGAGCAAGACAATCAATCAATCAATAATAATTAGTAATTGATTAATCAGTAATAAGTAGGTAAGTAAGTTAAAATTCATATGAAAGTTATGTTACGCCATAATATTTGTCTTCGCAATGCAAAAGCTGAGCCTTCAGATAAATGGAAAACTGCCCCTGATCAGCCCACACCTCCCCCAACAATACCCACACCCAGGTGAGGAACCTGCTGGAAGGCCACTACAAATAGCAGCAGGGTAAGAGACAGCCATCAGGCACCAGGCAGACAAGGGACCCACGGAGGAGCTCCTCCATGAAGACCCCAGGCCAGTGTCTCCTCCCCGCCTCCCACCCACTCTTTGACCTCCCTCTCCTGCCCTCTACAGGAAATGAGGTGATACTACAATAAAGGGGTCTGGGCCAAGGTCGGACAAAGAAACAGGAAGTTCATCTCTATCGATGGAAAACATAAAAGTCTCACTATTACTATGAAATATTTTCCTGCCTTTACTTAGACTGTATACCAAAGTTCAAAGTTAACACCATTAATCACCATGCACAAAAGCATGACCAAGTCATGATTAACTAGTCATTTCCTGATTGCAAATAGAAGAATTTTCCCAGTATCATTGACAGTGACTATCAGAATGTCTTGAAACTCTTTTGCAATCACTCTTCCAAAGATGCTTTAAGACAAAATTTAGAGGAAAAATTTTATTCACCAACAGTTGTCTAAGATTCTAATACAAACATAATTCCATGTTGTCATTAAAAAGAAAAAGTACCCACCTTTAAAAAAAAAAACTAAATCTAGTGACAAACATGATTAGAGTTTTGTTTTGTCTTGGTTTTTGTTTTTTTTGAGACTGAGTCTTGCTTTGTCGCCCAGGCTGGAATGCAATGGCGCCATCTCGGCTCACTGCAATCTCTACCTCCTGAGTTCAAGCAATTCTCCTGCCACAGCCTCCAGAGTAGCTGGGATTACAGGTGTATGCCACCACATGTGGCAAATTTTGGCATTTTTAGTAGACACGGGGTGTGAGATCTGAGGGGTTTCACCATGTTGGCCAGGCTGGTCTCAAACTCCTGACCTCAGGTGATCTACCCACCTCATCCTCTCAAAGTGCTGGGATTGAGGGCCTGAGCCACCACACATTGCCATGGTTAGAACTTTTATCAGGTGTTTGTTCTGGTAAGCAGACTCAAAATTAATATAAAATCTTTCTCAAAACTTCTAATGTAAAGCTAACACCAATTCACAAAAGAAGAGAGTAAATTATGCTTCTGTAAAAGTAAAATCAAAGCTTTGTTTTTTACCATAAGCAGTCACAGAAAGAAACAAAACTGTTTTATACGTATTTCCCACTGACAGAATTAACCTCATACATAACAATCATTCAGGAAAAAAAATGTAAAGACTATATAAACAAGCCATGTGGTTTTAATGTTTCCTAATCTCCTAATTTATTATTCAGAATGTTAAAAAGTTATTTCTCAGGTTAAAAAAAACCCTTTAAAAAACTTTTATCATAATGCCTTATCAGTATTACACAACTCCCATAAACTAAACTCGAGATAGTATATGAACACAGCACTTTATAAAGGCTTCTGCACTTGAAAAATCCATCACATTCCCATCAGTGGAGATTACACAGGTAAGAAATATATGCGGCATTTTTAAAACAAAAAAAAGAAAACAACAACACTTCATGGGCTGTGTTAAAACAACTGGCTTTCCTGTTGGAGGGCTGTGGGGAAGGAATTAGGTCACTACCTTACCAAATACAAAATCAACCCCATAGGAATTCAAGATTAGATTCTACATGCTTTCTTCCATTAATGTTAAAGTATTAGACATAAAAAGAGAATATTTTTGCAATTTAAGATGAAACCTTCTTAAGCAAGTCACTAGATGTTAATAACCAAAAGCCAGACCATTTGACATTTCTGTACAAAGTATGGTATATGCCATTTTAAAAAGTTAAACAGCAGACAAAATACAGAAAATATATTTTCAGTGTGTACAGCTGTTAAAGTTACTATTACAAAGGGTTTATGAGAAAAAAAGCAAAATGGGTAAATTAATAGAAAATTCTGAGAAAAGGCTGTAAAATGTGAGAAACAGTAACACTCCCTGGCACTACGGGAGGCTAGAGCAATGGTGATGCGGCACTTTTTGACTACACCCAAACGGACAAGGGAAAATCAGCAGATAACCCGGTCTTCACGAGAGAAACACATTATCTTTTTTTAGTGCAATTTGTCAATAATAAGACATAAGTTGCGCATTTCTTCTGCTCTAAGCTACTCAAAGCTTCCACATACAAGAACAGACCTGTGGAGATGCCACAGCACTAGTTATTTACAGCAGAAAACTTGAGAAAATATGATTTGCATTAAAGGAAAAATATTTTCATTAAAGGAATAAAGTTACAGTTTCATATAAGGTTATGGAATATGCAGTAACAATTACAGGACTTCACACTAGTTGCAAACTGAAACTCTGACTCAGTCTGACATTGAACTCCAATACAACTAACCAAAGTGGAAGTTCTGTCCCCACTCCTTGAAAGATCTGTTCCTACACAACAGATCAGCTGCCAATCCCAAAATCTGTCTTATATTAAACATTCTATCTCCCTGACTTCATCAGCAATGCATATCAAAATCTTACCTAACCTAACCAAATGGGCTTCCAAATTTTCCTGTAAGAAAAAAATACAAGCAATGATTTATTTGAAAAGATTCTCATCAGACCCTTTGCAGTAAAAAAGAAAAAAAAAATTAAAACAATTAATCACCCTTATTTTTTATTCCTTTCAAAGTAACTGGCAGGTATCAGTACACTTTCCCTGGAATCATTTCAGCAATGCAATATACGTACGGTGGTATCATCCCATTTTTAACAGAACTATTTTATATATATGTGGTACACACTCCACTTGAGTAATGACACTTTTCTTGGAATAATAAAAATCAGAGTTTGTATTCATGTGCATTATTTCCAATGTATTTACCATATGCAATTAGGACTTCTAAAATCATACCCAAAATGGAGTCATTTTGAAACGAGGAAAGTACTAAAACACAAATAATCAAAGAAAGTCGTTTTCATCTTTCTTTCCTTATAATCTGTTTTTTCAAAGGAAATGCAATATCTGCAACTGAATACATGCATTCACATTTTCACCCTATCAATGAAACATTTCCCTTTTTTTTTTTTGCCTAAAGTGGAAAACAAAACAAGACAAAAAAAAGTAGTTACTTAAGGTATAATCTAATTCGTATGTTAAATTTTTCAACTCTGGAACAAAAACTCTTTCAGTTAGGTATGTTGAATCTAATTTATTCTAGCTTTCCCTTGTCACTTACAGAGTCTCGCTTTGTCACCAAGGCTGGAGTGCAATGGTACAATCATAGCTCACTGCAGCTCCAACTTCTGACCTCAAGTGATCCTCCTGTCCCAGCCTCCCAAAATCCTAGGATTATAGGTGTGAGCCACCACGCCCAGTACTCTCAACTCCTTTTTCTAATACCAGTTTTATCCACTAATGAAACACATCCCATTTATTTGGAAACATTTTTCTCCCACTATTATGAAACCATTCAACATACAGAAAGTTGAAAGAAGTATACGATGGCTATCGACGTATCCACTATTTAGATTCTGTACTTAACAGTTTGCCATATTTGCTTTATCAAAAACCTATTCATCTATCCACCCATTATTCCACCTTCTTTTTTTTTTTGTAGAGATAAGGTCTCACTGTGTTGCCCAGGCTGCTCTCAAACTCCTGACCTCAAGTGTCCTCCCACCTCAGCCTCCCAAAGTGCTGCCATTACAGGTGTGAGCCACTGCGCCCAGCCTCATCTTATTTTTTGACTATTTCAAAATTGCAGCCATCAGGACACTTTGCCCCAGATCACTTCAGCATGCATAGTGTTAACTAGAGATCAATATTTGAATATTAAAAACACTCCACTTTTTTTTTATTCCGGCATATTTTCTTCCTTTTAGCAAGAACCATCAGCAGTTAAAATTTTCTGTGGAAAAGTCTCGTGGGCCCATGACAGAGCTCCCTGCACTAGGAGGACACACTCTCCATGGGGAAAACCAACAAAGGCTCAGCCCTGAGAGATCAAAAGTCAACTACGGACATCGAGGGGCTGCTCCCCAAAGGCCACCTCTAGCCCCCAACATCCCATCCAGCCACAGGGAGCTGCTGGCAAATGATCAGTCAGTTCCCTGGACCCCCACTGAGGCATGACGTTTCAGGCCAGATGGATCACATCGTCCCCGGGATACTGGCCTAAATTTCTGATATTGTCATTAACTGTGTATGTCTTATCTTCTCAAATACTTTACTACCTTCTAAAATACAGGGGCCACTCTCTACAGTATTAAATAAGCGTAAAGCATCGTTTTAATTCAAATATGTGGTATACGGTCTAAAATTAAGGCCCAATATGATGTGGTGCCTTCACATCTGGGGAAACTCTAGGGTTTCCAATGGCCTCACTGCAAGTTCCCCTCCCCACTATAAGCCTGCTGAATAAGGTCCCCTAGCCCAACAGCCCTCCCATCACTAGCACCTGGGATCATTTCTGCTCATCTCCAGACGAAGAGCTTTAGCGTTTTACCACCCCACAGAATTATTAAAACAAGACAATCACATTCTCTTGCAGGAGCCAGGAGTCTCCCGACCTCTTGAGACTACAAAGCCTGCCTCCCAAGGCCATGCCTGTTGACTCTGTTCCAAGGGTCCCCGAGCGCTATGCAGTGCCCTCCTGCCCCGGGCTGGCTGGAAGGCTGTGTCACTGATAAACTGCTGTCAAGCACTTCTGTCCAGTGTGAGCTGTCGGTGTCTAGGCTGCCCATACCCCTAGGGCAGGAATCCATCCCCATCAGCAGGGGGTGATGAGGACGCAATCAAACGAAATATTCCTTTTTAGTTAATACATATATGATGCCTGAAGAAAGAAAAACAGATGACCATTATAAATGCAACAAGAAACAAAAGCTCTAAACTTACACAATAGAAGAACAGGAAGGTGGGATGACGTTCTTCAGTCATGAGAACATGAGTACAGAATTCTGGCCTTTACAAAAACAAAAAATACACTGCCAGAATCTCAAACTCAACAAAGCCAAATGCAACTCTCTGAGGTCCCTCCAGACATGCTCCTCCCTGGACTCCCTGAGAGGCAGTGACAGGCACCACCATCCACACAGCTAGTCTGTAAGCCAAAGTCAACTGCACACAACCAGAAGCCTGCATTCCTATCTCCTGCTGTGACTCCATCATCTAGCCTAGCATAGAGTACGTTCCTTATAAATGTCTGTAGAATAAAGAATTTCCTTTAAAAGGTAAGTTTGCCTTTTATGCATTTCTATACATTTATAATGTGTCTTTGGTTAAACTCAATTTAGCAGTGATTTATTTTCTTTCTTTCTAATTTATTTATTTATTTTTTTATAGCAATAGGGTCTCACTCTGTTGCCTAGGCTGGTCTCAAACTCCTAGGCTGAAGTCATCAATCCTTCCACCTCGGCCTCCCAAATTGCTGGGATTATAGGCATGGCCCACCACACAGAGCTTGTTACTTTTTTTTTTTTGGAGACAGGGTCTTGCTCTGTCATCCAGGCTGCAGGCTGGGGTGCAGTGGCATGATCGCAGTTCACTGCAGCCTCAAACTTCTGTGCTCCAGCGATCCTCCCACCTCAGCCTCCAAAATAGCTGGGAACACAGACCCATGCCACCGCATTTTTCATCAGCAGACAAAGGTATAAAAGAAATAAGACAAAAACAGATTACTTGAATCTGCACTATTGTCTGTGTTCATAAAGAAATCAACAACTACAGAGAAGAAAGAGTTATTTGAAAACATTAGAAATAGGTTACTTTATTTTTTTGAGATAGATTCTCACTTTGTTGCCCTGGATGGAGTGCAGTGGTGCAACCTTGGCTTACTGCAACCTCTCCCTCCCAAGTTCAAGTGATTCTCCTGCCTCAGCCTTCCAAGTACCTGGGATTACAGGTGTGCACCACCATGCCTGGCTAATTTTTGTATTTTTAATAGAGACAAGGTCTCGCCATGTTGGCCAGGCTGGTCTTGAACTCCTGACTTCAAGTGATCCACCCACCTCTGCCTCCCAAAGTGCTGGGATTACAGGCATGAGCCACTGTACCCAGCCAAAATAGGTTACTTTAGACATCCCAAAAGGTCAGAAGCAACAAGTCTCATTTCTCCCTCCCCTTTTACTGCTGCAACGCTCCACAATCCCACCTGAGACCAGCAAGATACAGTTACAGAAACAGAAACGAGAAAGTGGGTGAAGGGGAGAGGGGGGACAGAGACAAGCAGGAGTCTGCAGTACTGACCTGGTCCCAAGAATGCAGGGTGTTTATTTAGGTGGTGGAGCAAACAGTCAGCGAGGTCAAAGGTATCTGGTGCATACAATTTGCCTTTCACTTTTTAACAGGAGCCATGGGTCATTCTGTGATTAAGCGGTCAGGCAAGGAGGATTTCCCACTTCCGTAGTAATAACAGTGGGAAGCTGAAAGTTCTGCTCAGGTGCTTGACTACATTTTTCCTTAAAGGACAGATGAAGTTGTGCTGTTACCTCAGCCCCATCAAAGGCTGAGAAAGACGTCTGCCCCACATTATGGAGCAGATTTCACCACAGAGGTGAAAATCCTATCCTCTCCCACAAAGAGCATCTATTCAGGGGAGGCAAAACCACAGTGCTCTGGTTTGCACATGTGTGTCCCCTCCACAGTTCATGTTGAAACTTAATCCCCAATGCAACAGTAGAGAGAGGAGGGGCCTTTAGAAGGAGATTAGCCTTAGAAAAGGGCTCTCTACCTCCCACCATGTGAAGAAGACTCAGCTCAAGGCACCAAACCTAGCAGCAGAATACAGGCCCACACCAAGATACCAGCACCTGGTTTGGACTTCCCAGCCTTCAGAATTGTGAGAAATAAATCTGTTGTTTTATAAATCACCCAACTTCAGGTATTTTCTTATAGCAGCATGAATGGACTAAGACATACAGAAAACCAGCATGAAACATCTAGGAAAGCAGGAACACGAGAACACAGCACACCCTGCTCAAGATGCCTCGTCAGCAGGTGGTTCTCAGAACCGCCATTGAGACGGAACACCCAGAGCAAAGGACCCACGAGGCAAAGGCCCAGGAGCAAGAAGGTAACAGCAGACAGGGGTGTCTTGCTGAAAAAGCTGAGACTCTGGACTGCCTCAGACAGGATATGGGTCTTACTACAGGCAATGCCCTCCAATATTTCTACTCTATTCTTTCTCCCCACCACCAAACACAAACAGACATACGCTAGACTAACCATGCTACGTGATACATGCACGTATGATTTTAGTGAAAACACTTTTAATAGACAGCTGAGGGGAATGATCAGTCTTTTTATAAGCACCACTAGTCCTGGGAAAGCCAGTAGCAGACACACAGCAAACCAGCATGAAATACCTAGGAACACAAGAACACAGAACATCTAGCCATATAAAAAGAACCCCGTTTTTGTTTTTATTTTATTTTAGAGACGGGGTCTCACTACATTGCCCAGGCTGCTCTGGAACTCCTGGCCTCAAGGGATCCTGCCACCTTGGGCGCCCCCCACAAAGTGCTGGGATTATAGGTGTTGAGCCACGTCACCTGGCCTCAGAATCCCATTTTTAATAAGCACCACAGCACGGCACTTTACCTCATTAAAATATCTCATTAAAATGGAAGAAAAGCCTGGCAACATAGGGAGACCGCATCTCTACATACAATTTAAAAATTAACCAGGCATGGTGACACTCATCTGTGGTCCCAGCTTCCTGAGAGGCTCAAGTGACAGGATCACCTAAGCCCAGGAAGTCCAGGCCGCAGCAAGTGAGCTGTGTGCGCCATTGCACCGCACGCCAGCCTGCTGACGGAGTAAGACGCTGTCTCAAAAAAAAGACGGCAGAAGGGGTCGGGGGAGGAAGTCTATTGCCACTTCAGACACTATTAGATACTGCTAATTTTACTTGTAAAATGTATACAGCAGATTGTAGCATAAAACATAAAACCAGAACAAGTACAAATGGGGGTGTTCAGTAAATGGTAATGGTTGATAGATCTGAACAAAATTTTACACATGGATGTAAAGAAACATTTCGGCTAGCAGAAGGTAACTTACTTACTCTCTCCCTTTCGTTTAAGGGATCACCTCCTTAAACGAAATTACCAACTACTGAAATGTAGGTAGAGTTTTTATTGATCAGATGAAGTTGACAACTAAATGCAATGCAGTCCTCTGGATTGCATCCTGGAATAGAAAGAGGACATTAACTGAAAAACCGGTAAACAGCAAATAAAGTCTGAAGTTTTGTTAAAGTCAAAGGTGGTTCATTTTGACAAATGCATCACAGTGATGTCAGATGGTAGCAAAGAGGATGAGATGAGGGGTACACTCTCTGTACTATCTTTGCAGTTTTTGAAAAATCTAAAATTATTTTAAAATAAGTGGCCAGGCACAGTGGCTCACGCCTGTAATCCCAGCACTTTGGGAGGCCAAGGCAGGCAGATCACGAGGTCAAGAGATTGAGACCATCCTGACCAACATGGTGAAATCTCATCTCTACTAAAATACAAAAATTAGCTGGGTGTGGTGGCGCAAGCCTGTAGTCCCAGCTACTTGGGAGACTGAGGCAGGAGAATTGCTTGAACCCGGGAGGCAGAGGTTGCAGTGAGCCGAGATTGCGCCACTGCACTCCAGCCTGGCGCCTGGCGACAGAACAAGACTCTGTCTCAAAAAAAAAAAAAAAAAAAAAATTTTAAAAAAAAAATTT
>PVKV010010681.1:43964-74587 GCA_004027835.1 Alouatta palliata | reverse complement strand
TCCCTCCCGCCCTTCCTCTCTTCCTCCCTTCCTCCCTCCCTCCCTCCTGCCCTTCCTCCCTTCCTCCCTTCTTTCCTTCCTTCCTTCCTTCCTTCCTTGGAGTCTCACTCTGTTTCCCAGGCTGCAGTGCAGTGGTGTGATCTTGGCTCACTGCAACCTCTGCCTCCCAGGTTCAAGTGATTCTCCTGCCTCAGCTTCCTGAGCAGCTGGAATTATAGGCACGCACTACCACACCCAGCTAATTTTTGTATTTTTAGTAGAGATGGGGTTTCACTATGTTAGCCAGGATGATCTTGAACTCCTGACCCTCGTGATCCATCTGCCTAAGCCTCCCAAAGTGCTGGGATTACAGGCGTGAGCCCGTGCCTGGCCAAATTATGTATCTATTTCTGTATTTTATTAACAAACAAGATTATACTGGACATAAGTTTAGCACCTCCTCCACCTTTAGAAATAAATTTTAATTTATATAAGTTATATACAAATTTTACTGTATTTTATTTATTTTTTTGAGACAGGGTTTCACTCTGTCACCCAGGCTGGAGTGCAAGAGTGTGATCACAGCTCACTGCAGCCTTGACTTCCTGGGCCCAAGTGATCCTCCCTCCTTACCCTCCCAAATAGCTGGATAGACACATGCCACCATGCCCTACTACTTTTTTTTTTTTGGCATTTTGTAGATATGGGCTCTCACTGTATTGCTCAGGCTGGTCTTGAACTCCTGAGCTCAAGCAGTCCTCCTGCCTTGGCTTCCCAAAGTGCTAGGATTACAGGCATGAGCCACCAGGCCTGGCCTATAAATTTTATGTATAAAATAAAATGTACATGAATAAATTTTTTAAAAGTTAAAACATGAAGTATAACAAAAAGAGCCTCTGACACTACCTGTAACACTGATCCTCTCCGTTCTACTTCTCTCTGCTTCAAGAGATAAGGACTGTTACGGACTTGGTGATTATTCATGTAGGGTTTTTCTGTTTCATTTTGGAGATAGGATCTTCCTCTGTTACCCACGCTGGTCTCCAACTCCTGGCTTCTTTCGATCTTCCCACCTCAGCCTCCCAAAATGTTAGGATTATAGGCATGAGCCATCACACTCTGCCAAGGTTTTTCTTCTCCACATGTTTCTTTGTATGTGTGGATGTTTACATAATTGACCTTCTGTCGTGTCTGTTATTCTGAAACTTTCTCTACTACATTTCTTAGAGGTCTGGTCAATCTGTTTCTTTTAATTGTTACATATGAATATTTCAGTATTTTATTTTATATTTTCCAGTGGTTTGGCTGGATATTTCAGTTTTTGTTGATTTTTTTCTTTTTGAGACGGAGTCTCTGTTGCCAGGCTGGAGTGCAATGGCACGATCTCAGCTTACCTGCAGCCTCTGCTTTCCAGGTTCAAGCAATTCTCCTGCCTCAACCTCCTGGGTATCTGGGATTAGAGGCACTACACCCAGCTAATTTTTGTATTTTTGGTAGAGACGGGGTTTCACCATGTTGGCCACAGTGGTCTCGATCTCTTGAACTTATGATCTGCCTGCCTTGACCTCCCAAAGTGCTGAGATTACAGGCATGAGCCATTGTGTCCAGTCTTTTCTTAAATTTTAAAAATTTATCTTTTTAGAGACAAGTTCTCACTCCCTCACCCAGGCCGGAGTGCAGAGGTAGGATCATAGCTCATTGCAGCCTGCAACTTTTGGGCTCAAGTGATCTTCTCACCTTAGCCTCCCAAGTAGCTAACCTACAGGTGCATGCCACCACACCTGGGCAAGTTAAAAAAAAAAAAAAAAAATTGTAGCAGTGGGCTCTTCCTGTGTTGCCCAGATTGGTTTAAAACTCCTGGCCTCAAGTGATCCTCCCACTTCAGCCTCCTAAAGTATTAGGATTACAGGTATGAGCCACTTTGCCCAGCCTTTCCACTAGTTTTGAAATGTCATGCCTATAATAAAGCTGAATACATTCATAGGTCTGTTTTTGAACTAAGGCCTGTTCCTTCCATCTATTTTTAATTTATAATACCATAGTGTTAATTAATGGTTTTATACATTAATTTAGGGGAATTGATACCTTTACAGTATTTTCCTTCTCGTTCATGAACATAACATGTTTATTCAGCCTTTTTTAATTTTTTTTTTCCTGCAGAGAAGGTCTTGCTCTGTCACCCAGGCTAGAGTGCAGTGGTGTGATCACAGCTCATTACAGCCTAAACCTCTCCAAGGGTCCGGTGATCCTACCACCTCAGCCTCCTGAGTAGCTAAGACAACAGGTGTACACCACTGGGCCCAGCTAATTTTTGTATTTTTATTTTTATTTTTTTTTTGCAGAGATGGAGTTTCACCATGTTGCCAGGCTGGTCTCAAACTCCTGGGCTCAAGTGATCTGCCTGCCTTGGCTTTCCACAATGTTGGGATTACATGCATGAGCCACATGCCAGGCCTTATTCAGCCTCTTTTTTTTTGTTTTGTTTTTTGAGACAGTCTCACTCTATTACCCAGGCTGGAGTGCAGTGGCATGATCTCGTCTCACTGGAACCTCTGCCTCCTGACCTCTGTCTCAGCCTCCTGAGTAGCTGGGACCACAGGCATATGCCACCATGCCTGGCTAATTTTTTTGTAGAGATAGGGTTTCTACCTGATGCTTAGCCTAGTCTCGAACTCCTGTGCTCAAGCAATCTACTTGCCTCAGCCTCCCAAAGTGCTGAAATTACAGGCATGAACCACTGTACCTGGACTGTTATTTAGCTTTTATTAGCAACTCTTCATGGTATTCTTTATGATCTTAGACAGTTTTTGTTAGTTTTATTTCTTTATACTTTTTTATTTAGTACAGGTAAGTTTTCTTTTTTCTCTTACATGTTTCTCATCTCTAATTCAGTCAGCAAATATTTGTGGTGCACTTTTTACATGTCTGGTATTCTTTTTTTTTCCCCACCCCTCTCCTTGATGTCTGGTATTCTTATAGATGCTAAGGGTATAAAAGTGGACAAAACAGACAAAGTCCTACTCTAAAGGAGTTTAAAGTCTAGTGAGGGAAAATTGACGACATAAAAAAGTAAATAATATGCTAGATGTTAATGCTTGTGATGGGCAAAATAAAGTCCAGGAAAACTGGGAAGGGAGCTGGGCATGGTTCACATTTCATAGGGATGTAATGTGTAACCAGTGTTCTTAGCTTTTGCAATAAACGAGAAAAGAGATGTTAATATTTTGCATCAAGTTGATTATATTAGAGATGGTGTGAGAAGTAATTGGATTCTAGATATCTTTTGAAAGTAGAACTACTATATATATTTCTAATTTCTTTGTCGAGACACTCTCTGTCAACTCAGGCTGGAGTGCAATGATGTTATCATGGCTCACTGTAGCTTTGACTTCCTAGGCTCAAGTGATCCTTCCTCCTCAGCCTCCTAAGTAACTGGGACCACAGGCATATACCACCACACGCAGCTAATTTTTAAATATTTTATATATTTATTTTATTTTATTTTATTTTATTTGAGACAGGGTCTTGATCTGTTGTTTGGGCTGGATTGCAGTGGTACAATCATAGCCCACTGTAGCCTCCAATTCCTGAGGCTAAAGAGATTCTTCCACCTCAGCCTTCAAAGTAGCTGAGTGGCAGATGTGTACCACCATGCCCGGCTAATTTTTTTTATTTTTAGTAGAGATGAGGTCTTTCTAGGTGGCTCACGCTGGTCTCAAACTCCTGATCTTAAGTGATACTCCTGCATTGGTCTCTCAAGTGGGATCACAGGCATGAGCCACTGAGCATGGCCAGTGTTGTTTGTTTTTAGTTTTTAAGAGATGGGGTCTTGCTATGTTGCCCAGGCTGGTTCTCAAACTGCTGGCCTCAAGTGATTCCCCTTGCCTCCTCCTCCCAGAGTTAGAACTTCTATATTTAACTTTTTAAGGAATCACCAAACTGTTTCCCACAGCAGTTACATCATTGTATATTTCTACCAGCAATATACAAGGGTTCAAGTTTCTCCATGTCCTGCCAACAACTATTGGGCGTGGATGTCAAGTGGTATCTCATTGTGTTTTTGCTTTGTAATTATATAATGAATAATGACGTTCACATCTTTTCATTGCTTGTTGGCTCTTTGTCTATATCCTTTGTAGAAATGTCTAGTTAGTCGTTTGCCCATTTAGTTTTTTATTTATATTTTATATTTTATATTTTATATATTTTTATTTATATTTTTAAGAAATGGGATCTTGCTATGATGCTCAGGCTGATCTCAAACTTCTTTGCTCAAGCAATCCTGCCTCTCAAGTAGCTGGGACTACAGATGTAAGCTACCACAACTTCCTGCCCATTTTTTAATTGGGTTAGTTGTATTTTTATTGTTGGGTTATAAGAGTTCTTTCTTTTGGATACTAGGCACATTCATATCATTTTAAAATAATTTCTATGCCTACCTTGTTTTTTCTTGTTGAAAACAGAACATTTTGCATATTATAATGTGGCAACTCTGGAAATTACATTAACTTCCCTTTGAGTTTGTTGTTACTACTTGTTTTATTAGTATTGTTTGTTTAGTGTCTTTCCCAGAGTAATTCTGTACAGTCTGTATTTGTCATTTGTGTTATTTGTGACAAATGACAGATGCAAAAAATCTCTCTCCTTTTTTCGGGGGATAGGTGGGTGGTAGAGGATACAGTCTTGCTGTGTTGCCCAGGCTAGAGTGTAGTGGTGCAATCACAGTTCGCTGAAGCCTCAAACTCCCAGGTGCAAGCCATCCTACCACCTCAGCCTACTGAGTAGCTAGGACTACAGGTGTGTGCCACCATGCTGTAACTGCCCAAGGAATTCACCTTGCCTGCTGCCGAAATAGAGTCGATTTATCAAGACGGGACTGCAATAGAGAAAGAATAATTCACAAAGAGCCGACTGCGGGAGACGACAGTTTTATTATTACTAAAATCAGTCTACTCTAGCATTTGGGGATCAGAGTTTTTAAGGACAGCTTGGTGTGAGTGAGGGGGAAGTCAGTGAGCCAGGAGTGCTGATTGGTTAGGGATGAAATCATAGGAAGTTGAGGCGGTCTTCTTGGCACTGAGTCAGTTCCTGGGTGGGGGCCACAAGATCAGATGAGCCAGTTAATCGATCTGGGTGAGGCCAGCTGATCCATCAAGTGCAGGGTCTGCAAAATATCTCAAGCACTGATCTTAGGAGCAATTTAGGGAGGGTCAGAATCTCATAGCCTCTAGCTCCATGACTCGTAAAGCATAATTTCTAATCTTGTGGCTAATGTTCGTTCTACAGAGGCAGTCTAGTCCCAGGCAAGAAGGAGGTCTGCTTTGGGAAAGGGCTTGTTGGTCTTTGTTTTAAACTAGAAACTCAGTTTCTCTCAATTTAGTTCAGCCTAGGAATGAAACAGGACAGCTTGGAGGTTAGAAGCAAGATGGAGTCGGTTAAGTTAAATCTCTTTCACTGTCTCAGTCATAATTTTGCAAAGGTAGTTTCAGTGCCTGGCTCACCTTCCTATTTTTGTAGAGACAGTCTTACTATGTTACACAGGCTGATCTCAAGCAATCCTCCCGAAGTGCTACGATTACATACATGAGCCACTGCACCTGGGTTAAACATCTCTGTTCCATTAGCTTAGTGGTCAGCTAATGACCATACAGAAATTTCTAAATACATAGAACCACAAATTCTCCCAGTCTTTGCTGAAGGGGTTTATGTAGGGGCACACTTTGAACACACAGCCAGTTAGTTTACAACTCTGGCTTAGCCTTCACTTCTTACTTCTTCTGCAGAGCCTCAAGAGCAACCAGAGGTGCGAACTCTGGGCCTTTATCAGGTCTTTCCTGAGCACATGCTCAGGAAACCCTGGGCATGCATATGGCCTTCTGAGTCTAAGGAATATTCTCAGAGCTTATCAGTGCCCTTATGGACATACATTTCCCTGGCTTTTCCCCTCTCTTTTAAGCTTTTTGGTAAGTTTATTATCTGTTCCTCAATCAGCAGTGACTAAAACATTTGCCTGTGAATGTTTTTGACAAATGGAGGGGGTAGCTACTTTAACAGTAGACCAGTTCTGAGTCAGACAGTATAAAGACAAACTTTTTGAGCTGGTTTTCCAGGGAGCACCACACAGGTTAAAGCAAATCGTTACAGTTCTTTGGAAATTAGATGTGTTCCATTCCCTCAGTTACCAGTAATATCAGATGTTATTTTTTACTTATTTATTTATTTTTTTTTAGAGATGGAGTTTCACCATGGCCAGGATGGTCTTGATCTTTTGACCTTGTGATCCGCCCGCCTCAGCCTCCCAAAGTGCTGGGATTGCAGGCGTGAGCCACAATGTTATTTTTAAGGCTGCTGCCAACAGGTGCAGTTGGGGTAAATTAAAATGCTAGTCTTACTGAGATTTAGCCATTTTTCTTGAATGAAGACTCCTTGGGTTATTGCAAGAGCTAGTTAATTTTTAAAGTTCAAAAAATTTTGATTTTTTAAAATTGATATTTAATATTTATATATTTGTGGGGTACATATGAGTGTTACAGGCATAAAATGTATAATGATCAAGTCAGGGTACTCGGGGTATCCATCACCTTACATATTTATCATTTCTATGTGTTGGGAACATTTCAAGTCCTGTCTTCTAGCTACTTAGAAATACACAATACATCCTTGCTAGCTATAGTCATCCTGCTTTGCTATGAAACATTAGAACTTGCTTTTTCTATCTAACTGTAAAAATTTGATTTTTGTGAGTTTTGTTGTTATTGTTGCTTTTATGAAGGGGGTGAAATTTTTTTTGTTTCTTATTGTGTCATTTTCACTGATGTCACCTCTGAGTACATGTTTGATTGGAGGATTCTGAAGAGCTCCAATACCTTATCTTGACCTCCAGTTACACAAAAGTAAATGTGCTTTCTCAATTTATAGTTTTTGTTTTGCAGAAGAGTGGCTGCAACAACTACTTGGGCCGTGTCTTCTCGTCACTTTTTTTATATACTGCTTATTTTTAACCACTAAAGTCAATGATGATGATACCCTAATTCTGTGAGTATTGTCTTTGTCCTATATTACTGAAAAGAAGCAGCCAGGTGCAGTGGCTCAAGCCTGAAATCCTAGCACTTTGGGAGGCCGAGGCGGGCAGATCACAAGATCAAGAGATTGAGACCATCCTGGCCAACATGGTGAAACCCCGTCTCTACTAAAAATACAAAAATTAGCTGGGTGTGGTGGTGCATGCCAGGAGGCTGAGGCAGGAGAATCACTTGAACCTGGGAGACGAAGGTTGCCGTGAACCGAGATGGCGCCACTGTACTCTGGCCTGGCAGCAGAGTGAGACTCCGTCTCAAAAAAAAAAAAAAAAAAAAAGTAGCTTGAGTTTAAATTCTGTCCCATTTCATTCCAATTCCTTTGTCATATTTGTCTCTTCAGTGTAAATGGAATTGTTTTCAGTTTTAGGTTTAGAGGATGTATAATTAGTTTTCAGGAATCCTAGACAATAGGTACAAAAAACAGAAATGATGATGACCTGACATACTGTCGAAGAAATTTGGCAAGGAGAAATAAAA
Organism: Alouatta palliata; assembly: GCA_004027835.1. Taxonomy (NCBI): domain Eukaryota; kingdom Metazoa; phylum Chordata; class Mammalia; order Primates; family Atelidae; genus Alouatta; species Alouatta palliata. Next base: position 67,052 of record PVKV010010681.1, on the reverse strand, counting down.
TCTTAATTATAAAATTAATTATAATCTAGCATTTTTTATTTTTGAGATGGAGTCTCGCTCTGTTGCCCAGGCTGGAGTGTAGTGGCGCAGTCTCGGCTCACTGCAACCTCTGCCTCCTGGGTTCAAGTGGTTTTCCTGCTTGAGACTCCCAAGTAGCTGGGATTGCAGGTACCCGCCATGACCCCCGGGTAATTTTTTTTTGTATTTTTATTAGGGACGGGATTTCACTGTATTGGCCAGGCTGGTTTCAAACTCCTGACCTCAAGGGATCTGCCTGTGGCCTCCCAGAGTGCTAGGATTGCAGGTGTAAGCCAACCTGCCCCTCCCTTTTTTTTTTTTTTTTTTTGGAGACAGAATTTTGCTCTGTTGCCCAGGCTAGTGTGCAGTGGTGTGATCTCGGCTCACTGCAGCCTCTGCTTCTGGGTTCAAGTGATTCTCCTGCCTCAGCCTCCTGAGTAGCTGGGACTACAAGTGTCTGCCACCACACCAGGGTAATTTTTGTATTTTTAGTAGAGGTGGGGTTTTGCCATGTTGGCCAGGCTGGTCATGAACTTCTGACTTCAAATGATCCACCTACCTCAGCCTCCCAAAGTGTCGGGAATGCAGGCATGGGCAACCATGTGTGGCCATAATCTAGCAATACTTATAATGTGGTGATGTCTGTCACTTTATATTACCTGAAATAGCAAAGCAAAATAAAACAAAACCCATATAATCATCTTCACTTTTAGTTGAAAGAAACATTTAGCCCTTCAATCAGTTAATGCAACAAATACTTATTTTGTGGCTTGTCATGTGTAAGATTCTGTGTTTAATCCACTTTCTGAAAGTTTACGGCCTAGTAGGCTAGACAAAATTTAACACAGTAAGACAAAATTTAACAGAACTATAAGCAAAGTGCTATGGATTATAGGGAAGTAAAAGAACATACCCACCTAGAGAATATTGGGATTTCTGAAGAGATCTCAAGAAAAGCATCCCTCATCCTTGCAGAATTTCTGGACAAATGGAGAACACAGGAGTGGCACCTGGGGGCCAAAATACCACTTTTACTGTTAATAGAAACTGGGTTGGAAGATCTGGTTTTCAGTATGTGAGCCAAATTTTATCTGTTAACTGAAGTCTTATTAGATAGACATACCCCTGCCCCCAGTTGTAAGCAGTGCTATATTGAATCAAGCTTTTCTACCCAGGAGAGAGCCTGGCCTTGAAGAAATGGAGAATACTTGTTCGGAAAAGGTATAAACACAGAGCTCTGAGCCAAGTTGCCCTTCATTCTTCTATGATTTTCCAGTCAAATAAGAGAAAAAGATCAGTTATACTTAATCTCTTTAAAGAAGTACAGAGGAGCCAGGAGTATGTTTAGAGAAAGTTTTTCCTCATATAAACCAGGAGTGGAGAAGAGGCATTCTTTTCTACAGAGGGGGCCAGAAAAGGTTTCATGGAGAATATACCTTGAGCTGAGGCTTAAAAATGGATGGGTTTCTAGATAGAAGGTGTAAAGCCACAGAGATGAGACGGTATAAGCTATGTTTGACAAACAAGTAGTCTCATTTAATAAAGCATTTGAGAGGCCAGGCGCGGTGACTCACGCCTGTAATCCCAGCACTTTGGGAGGCCAAGGCGGGTGGATCACAAGGTCAAGAGATCGAGACCATCCTGGTCAACATGGTGAAACCCCGTCTCTACTAAAAATACAAACATTAGCTGGGCATGGTGGCACGTGCCTGTAATCCCAGCTACTTGGGAGGCTGAGGCAGGAGAATTGCTTGAACCCAGGAGGCGGAGGTTGCAGTGAGCCGAGATTGCGCCATTGCACTCCAGCCTGGGTAACAAGAGCGAAACTCCGTCTCAAAAAAAATAAATAAATAAATAAATAAAATAAATAAATAAAGCATTTGAGTTCTTGATTTCAGTTTTGTTATTCTTTGATAGTTCATTATCAAATAGGCTGGGAGCAGTGACTCATGCCTGTAATCCTAGCACTTTGGGAGGCTGAGGTGGGTGTATCACCTGAGGTCAGGAGTTCAAGACCAGCCTGACCACCATGGTGAAACCTCGTCTCTACTAAATACAAAAAATTAGCCAGGCATGGTGGCACGTGCTTGTAGTGCCAGCTACTTTGGAGGCTGAGGCAGGAGAATCCCTTGAACCTGGGAGGTGGAGGTTGCAGTGAGCCAAGATTGAGCCATTGCACTTCAGCCTGGGCAGCAAGAGCAAAACTCTGTATTTTAAAAAAAAAAAAAAAAAAAAAAAAAAAAAGCCAAGTGTGGTGTCCCATGCCTATAATCCCAGCACTTTGGGACACTGAGGCAGGCAGATCACCTGAGGTTGGGAGTTTGAGAGCAGCCTGACCAACTTGGAGAAACCCTGTCTCTACTAAAATACAAAAAATTAGCTGGGTGTGGTGGCGCATACCTGTAATCCTAGCTACTCAGGAGGCTGAGGTAGGAGAATTGCTTGAACCCAGGAGGCAGAGGTTGAGATGAGCTGAGTTTGCGCCATTGCGCTCCAAGGAAACTCCATCTCAAAAAAAAAAAAAAAAAAAAAATCAAATATTTAGCCCTTAAACAATCATTGGCTCATTTTCAAGATTTTTTGACTTAAAATATTACCAAAGTCACTTCTTTCTGATTTTAAGACAGCAAAGTAGAATTATTCCCAGGCTCTTTTTGAAAATTGCCTAAAAACAATGATAGAAACTCCATTTGAAATTATCAGGCATATGCAGTCCTTGTATGGGAAAAAAGAAAAGAGAAAGAAATAGTAAATGACTTAGCAGAGGAGAGATAGGTGAAACCCAAGTGTTTCAGGAGACTGCTGACAAGAGGCAGGTCATGATTTGTCTGTGAAACCCCTCAAAAGTTCAGAACCTGGAGGTACTCCAGGTACCATGTACCATAGAAGGCAGGGATAAGATGGAGGCTGACAACAGGGTTATTGTCCAGAAGTCTATAATGGGAGGATAGACTTCCCTCTCAGTACTCTCCCTTAAACCTGAGTAGTTGGGCAGCTACCATCAACCTTATAGAAGTTAGGAGATTTGTTCTTTGGAGGAATTGAATATGAGACGTTCAGGACCTAGGACCTCAATCCCAGAAGAAGATGGGACTAAAATTCCAGACAGAAAATGGAAGGCAGGAGCCAATTAAATGAGAAGTCTACACAATTATTAGTGAATTATTTCCCCATCTCCTTCCCTCAGCTAGCTCCAGAATGCCTGCAGCCAAGTAAAAGCTTAGAGGATCTTCCTCTGCAGTAAGAGAATGCCCCCCACCCAATAAAAGAGAATGGTCCCAGAGGAAACATAGCTGATTTAAAAAAAATACATTTAGGCATTAACAGGCTTATGCCTATAAGTGATGATTTATTAAAAAGTATATAAGCATGTTTTTGTTACTTTTTTATGGCTGATGGCAGATGACCTCATAAAGTCATTCATGACAAAACTCTTTATACAACTGTTCTATAAGACAAATTCTAGGAAATCCACAAAAGTCTCAGATTAGTGAAGTGTGGGGAGAAAGAGAGGTAGAAGGGGCTAATATAAGGTTGCCAAGGTTTTCTCTTTTTTTTTTTTTGGGCGGGGGGACAAACTCTCGCTCTGTCACAGTGGCTTGATCTCAGCTCACTGCAAACTCTGCCCTGGGTTCAAGTGATGGTCCTGCCTCAGCCCCTGAGGAGCTTGGATTATAGTTGCCTGCTACTGTGTCTATCTGATTTTTGTATTTTTAGTACAGACAGGGCTTTGCCATGTTGGCCAGACTGGTCTCAAACTCCTGATCTCAGATGATCCACCTGCCTTGGCCTCCCAAAGTGCTAGGATTATAGGCGTGAGCCACAGTGCTTGCTCACCCCACCCCCACCCGCCTTTTTTTTTTTTTTTGAGGAGTTTCGTTCTTGTTGCCCAGGCTGGAGTGCATGATCTCAGCTCACTGCAACCTCCGCCTCCTGGGTTCAAGCAATTTTCCTGCTTCAGCCTCCCAAGTAGCTGGGAGTCACTGCCACTGCACTCCAGCCTAGACAACAGAGCAAGACTCCATCTCGAAAAAAAAAAAATTGTCTTAATTTTTTCATTTTGCTTTGGGTCACCACTATTTTAGAGATAGGATTGAACAGTTACTGCTGAAGATCAGAGTTATCAAGCCTTTGTTCTGGGTTGAATCCTTATTTATTCATATATACAATAGTGATAACGGCTGGCTTTTTCCTCAGTCTGATTTTGATTTTGATAATTCTTTTTATGTTTAAGAAAAATAACAGTAAATTTAAACCTATCTTAATCTTAGTGACTGTAAGCCTTATGTAAATTATATTTCTTTATTTCTGTTGGTTCCTTTATTGGTAAGAACCTTAAGGTCATCTATTTCAAGCTCCTAATTAAAGAAGCCAGCCTCTGATATTCTTGGTATTGAAAAAATTGACTAGAAAATGGAGAGAGCTCACTGCTTTACAAATATATTCAGGCTATATTTATTTATTTGTTTTCTTTTTTTTTTTTTGAGACAGAGTCTCGTCCTGTTGCCCAGGCTGGAGTACAGTGGCATGAACTCAGCTTACTGCAGCCGTGACCTACTGTGCTCAAGCAACCTTCCCTCCTCAGCCTCCCAAAATGCTGGGATTACAGGTGTGAGCTGTTGCGCTTGGCCTCAAATCTGTCTTATACACATTGGCTCCATTTCTTCTAGGTTGATTATCTGTAATAAAATAGAATTACTTTATTCTAAAGGAAAGTTCTTCTGATAGTCTAGAAAACAACTATAATGTTCTTCCATTCCAGAGTTTGAATCTTTCTCATAATCTCAACCAACCTACCTTCCTTCATTCCTTGTTTTTCATTTTTAAAAATTTTTAGTTTTTTTTTTTTTTAGAGACCAGGTTTTGCTCTGTCTCAGGCTGGAGTGCATTGCTATGATCATAGTTAACTGCAGCCTTGAGTTCCTGGGCTCAAGCAATCCTCCTGCCTTAGCCTCCCCAGTAGCTAGGACTACAGGAGTACACCACTGTGCCTGTGTAATTTTATTTTATTGTTTCGTAGAGATGAGTTCTTGCTGTATTGCCCAGGCTGGTCTTGAATTCCTGGCCTCAAGTGATTCTCCTGCCTTGGCTTCCCAAAATGTTAAGATTATAGGAGTAAGCCACTGTGCTTGGCCTAGGATACTATTCTTAAAAATCTTTCATAGGCTGGGCAACATGGCTCATGCCTGTAATACCAACACTTGGAGAGGCTGAGACAGGTGGATCAGTGAAGGCCAGCAGTTTGAGATCAGCCTGGCCAACATAGTGAAACCTCTTCTGCACTAAAAAGAAAAAAAAAATTTGCTGGGTGTGGCAGTATGTGCCCTGTAGTTCCACTATACTCCGGAGGCTGAGGCAGGAGAATTGCTTGAACCTGGGAGGCAGAGGTTGCAGTGAGCTAAGATTGCATCACTGCACTCCAGCCTTCCAGCTTGTACGATGGAGCCAGACTGTGAAAATAAATAATCTTTGATAGAAACTTAATGAAAAATTTAAAATACGATGATCCTCTGTTCCCCTCTGATTAGTAAAATCCTCTGTTACTAATTTTCTAAATTAGTAAAAATTTAGAAGTAAAATCAAAACAATTTGGATATAGGAGAAAAAGTATTTAAAAGATTAAAGATACACTGGGTGTGGTGGCTCATGCTTGTAATCCTAGCACTTTGAGAGGCTTAGGTGGGCAGATCGCTTGAGGCCATCACCTGGCCAACATGGTGAAACCCTGTCTCTTCCAAAACTACAAAAATTAGCTGGGTGTAGTGGCAGGACCCTGTAATCTCAGCTACTTAGGAGGCTGAGGCAGGAGAATTGCTCGAACTCAGCAGTTGGAGGTTGCAGTGAGCTGAGATCACACCACTGCACTCCAACCTGGGCAACAGAGTGAGACTCTAATCCAAAAAAAAAAAGAGTTAAACCAGGAGGTCCAATGTTTGACTAATAGGAATTCTAGAATGAGAGGACAGAGAAACAGATAAATTAAACAAAACTTCCAAAATATTTACCAGATTATTCCAGATAATATATTCCAGATTAAAAGGACTGATAGGAATAATAACCTCAGACCAAGAGGCTTGATCATGAAATTTTGGTAAACTTACTCAAGATAAAGACAATATACTAAAAGCTTCCAAAAGTAACTAGAGGTTACATTCAAAGGACCCAAAATTGGAATGGCATTACATATTACAGCAGAAACTTAGGAGGTCAGAAATGCATCAAGCGTCTTCAGATATCTTCAGTGGAAAGGATTTCCATCTTTTTTTTTTTTTTTTTTTGAGATTAAGTCTCACTCTTGCCAGGCTGGAGTACTATGAGGTATTCCCTTAAAAAGCAAATGAGACAGTATGGGGTACTGGAAACAATGCAATAAAAGAGAAGAGCTAGTGGAGAGCCCAAGATGACAGTTGCGTAGCCAGTCTAGGGAATTTCCTAGAGTGTAGAAAAAGAAAGAACAAAGGGTTCTGGGAATGTTTAGCACCAGATAAAAACAGTATCTGATGCATTTGAGTTGTATGGAAAATATTCAGACGTGACAGATGTTGGAGCAGTTGAGGGAAAAGAGTATAGAAAGTAGAAAAAAAAATGTGATCGTCATTAATATGTAGGGTAAAAGAGTCCATGGTCCTATTGTCTGCTTGTCCTGACACTGAGTAGTATCTAAATACTAAATATTCACACTGACTCTTGATTTAAACAAAGATTGTGATAAAATTACACTGAGGACAGCCAGTGGCAGTGGCATGTGCCTGTAATTCCAGCTACCTTAGAGACTGAGGCTGGAGGATTGCTCAAGCGTGTCCTGTGATCACTCCTGTGAATAGCCACTCCCACTCCACACATAGCAAGACCCTGTCTCTTAAAAAAATTTTTTTAAATTCCATTGTTGTCTTTTAGTATTCACCTCTTAGTTCTTTCCTGTGTTTATAGGTGAAGTGAAACTAAGGGAAATGGAGGGAGGAGGAGGAGAGGTGGACGACATGAAATAATATTGTCACTTTGAATTTTAGTTTCTTCCCTTTCACTTCATAACGTCAAAAGAAGTTTTCAGTAGGGCATGAAAGATTTCCGGGATTAAGCAGCACCAATTCAACATGAAATTCGGTCATATTCAGTTCTTTTATTTTATTTTATTTTATTTATTTATTTATTTTATTTAGAGAGAGAGAGAGAGAGAAACAGGAGGAGAGAGAAAGAAACAGCTAACTCTCACACTGAGTGAGAGAAAGAAAAGATGGAATCCAGGAGAGGAAAGCCAGCTTCCACACTGAGTGGAAGGGAATAGAGAGAGATGGAGTTTAGGAGGGGAAGACAGGCTTCCATGAAAGGAGTGTTCGTGGAAGGGGACCCAAACATGAGTCACAGTCATATTCAGTTCTTCAGAGTTCATGGAGTCCTCCAGGTCCTAGACTGTTAACTGAGGATGGTTAATGTCAAATAAATGAATACTGAACAGAAAAAAATAAAAGTGTGTAGGTACTTTATTTTGGACTGAGAGCAATCAATGGTAGTGGACATTGGTTTTGGTTAAGTAAATGAAACAGAGGTCAGCATCAAAGAAAACTCAGAATATAGAATCAGATGTTAGAAGGTATCCAAAGCAGAAAATTTGACCTATTAAGTAATGTGTCTGTTTGCTAAATGTAATTCTTCTGTAGTGTTTTTACCTAGAGATTTCTTTCTTAGGAGAAATTTAGTCATGAGATGGCAATGCACTGGCAGTAGCTTGCTTCTAAAAAACAATTATATTTCTACTAGGGACAAGATGTTGGGGTGGAGGAATTATAAACTTACTTTGTTTTAGGTTTATTCGGCCATACAAAAATGTTTTTCCTTTTAGATTCTGGCAAGAAAACTGGCCAACTGGAAAAACATCTGGTGTTGGTTGAGTAAAGGAGTGGCATAATCAGTAAAAATTACTTATAGGAAAAAAACATGTTTAAAAAATCTTCTGCAGCTTCAACTCTGAATTTCTTTATGAAAATTGATTCTTAGTCTCTCACTGACATTTTCCTGCCACCAAAAGATTTTACCTATGTTGGCCTACCTTTGTATGTTAGAAATTTTGCTTAGTCTATGAAATTTCTTTTTTAATTTCTTAATCTATGAAATTTAGATTGTGAGTCATAGATTTTTTTTCCAACTTAGAACGTGTTTTTGTGGTATTTGCTGTTTAACAACCACCCTGGAGCTTTGTAACTTAAAACAATTGTGCAGCCTGATGGTCCTGCCATCTCCCTAATAGGTCGCTCATAAGACTGCAGTCATTTGGTGAGTTGACTGGGGCTCAAGTGTCTAAGATGACCTGGCCTCACTTATGCTCTGAGACCTTTTGGTATTGCTGTCAGCTGGTTCTCATTCTCCACATGAGCTCTCATCATTCAGGAGTTTAGTGTGGACTTCTTAGATGGCAGCAGGAGTCTGTCAAGAGGGTAAAAGCTTTATTATCTCCTAAGTCCTAGCCTGGGAAATCACACAGTGTTATTTCTGCCACATTCTTTTTTTTTTTTTTTTTCTTTTTTCTTTTTTGAGCAGGGTCTTGTTCTGTCTCCTAGGCTGGAGTGCAGTGGCACGATCTCAGCTCACTGCAACCCTCTACCTTTCCTGTCTCAAGTGATCCTCCCGCCTTAGCCTCCTGAGTAGATGAGACTACAGGTGTACACCACCACGCCCTGATAATTTTTGTTGTTGTTGAGAGAAGGTTTTGCCGTGTTGCCCAGGTCTCAAACTCCTGGCCTCAAGCAATCCATTCTCCTCGGCCTCCCAGAGTGCTGGGATTACAGGTGTGAGCCACTGTGCCCAGCCCCACCACATTCTTTTGGTCAAATCAAGTCACTGTGTCAACCTAGATTCAAGAGGTGGGAAAGTAGACCCCGTCTTTTGAAGGGAGAAGCGACAAAATTGCATTGCAAAAGGGCATTACCACAAAGAGGTACGATTCATTAGGAGGTGGGCACAGTGGCTCACACCTTATAATCCCAGCACTTTGGGAGGCTGAGGTGAGCAGATCACTTGAGGTCAGGAGTTCACAACCAGCCTGGCCAACATGGTGAAACCACCATCTGTACTAAAACAAAAATTAGTTGGGTATGGTGGCACATACCTGAAATCCCAGCTACTCAAGAAGCTGAGGCACAAGAATCACTTGTGCCGAGATGGCGCTACTGTACTCCCGCCTAGGCGACCGATTGAGGCTTTGTCTCAAAAAAAAAAAAAAAAAGAGAGATGACTCATTGGGGTTCATTATTTACTTTTTATTTTTATTTTTTTGAGATAAAGTGTTGCTCTGTCACCAAGGCTGAAGTACAGTGGCCAGATCATGGCTCATTGCAGCCTGGAACTCCTGGGCTTAAGCAATCCTCTCACCTTATCCTCCTAAGTAGCTGGGACTGTCAGCATGTCTCACCATGTCCAGGTAGTTTTTAAATTTTTTCCTTTTTTTGAGACGGAGTCTCACTCTGTCACCCAGGCTAGAGGGCAGTGGTGTGATCTCGGCTCACTGCAATCTCTGTCTCCCAGGCTCAAGCAGTTCTCCTGTCTCTGCCTCCCAAGTAGCTGGGACTGCAGGTGCGTGCCGCCACACCTGGCTGATTGTATTTTTACTAGAGACAGGGTTTCACCATATTAGCTAGGCTTGACCTCATGATCCACCTGCCTTAGCCTCCTAAAGTGCTGGGATTACAGGTGTGAGCTACCCTGCCGGCAGTTTTAAAATTTTTTTCTAGAGGAGGGGCCTCACCTTGTTGCCCAGGCTAGTCTGGACTTCTTGATGATCCTTGCACCTTGGCCTCCCAAAGTGCTGGGATTATAGACATGAGCCACCTTGTCTGTCCCATTATTTATCTATTTTTATAGACATGTAGCTTAATTTATAAACACTCAGATACTTGTAAAGAATGCAAAAGGAGGCTAGGTGTGGTGGCTCACACCTGTAATCTCAGTACTTTGGGAGGTTGAGGTGGGAGGATCACTGGAGGCTAGGAGTTTCAGACCAGCCTGGGCAACATAGGGAGACCCTGTCTCTACTGCAAATTTAAAAATAAAAATTTGGCCAAGTGCGGTGGCTCATGCCTGTAGTCCCAGCACTTTGGGAGGTGAGGTGGGTGGATCACCTGAGGTTAAGAGTTCCAAACCAGCCTGACTAACATGAGGAAACTCTGTCTCTACTAAAAAATACAAAAAAATTAGCCATGCATGGTGGCACATGCCTATGATCCCAGCTACTTGGGAGGCTGAGGCAGGAGAATCATTTGAACCTGGGAGGCAGAGGTTGCGGTGAGCCAAGATCATGCCATTGCACTCCAGCCTGGGCAACAAGAGTGAAACTCGGTCTGAAAAATAAATAAAAAATAAAAATGTAGGAAAGGAATGCAAGAGGCCATTTAATACTGGTTTTGGTTATAATAAATGCTTCATTAGGAAAAGTTATTAGGCTGGGCGTGGTTGGCTCACGCCTGTAATCTCAGCACTTTGGGAGGTCGAGGCAGGCAGATCACTCAAGGTTAGGAGTTTGTGGCCAGTCTGGCCAACATGGTGAAACCCTGTCTCTACCAAAAATAGAAAAAAAAAATTAGCTGGATGTGGTGGTGCATGCCTGTAATCCCAGCTACTTGGGAGGCTGAGGCAGGAGAATCTCTTGAACCCGGGAGGCGGAGGTTGCAGTGAGCTGAGGTCACTCCACTGTACTCCAGCAGCCTGGGCGACAGAGTGAGACTTTGAAAAAAAAAAAAAAAAAAAAAAAACATTAGAGTAATTTGTAAAATAATGGAACTTGAGTTTTTGATAATTGTGTTCATTTTCATTCTAAAATATACTGAAAGCACAGTGTGACTTCTTGTCATAGTCTCCCCCATCACCAGTTTTCTCCTGTGGTGAATGCTGGGATCATATTACTCAACTCACAAACTAGAACAACAGGATACTTGGTGATGCATTACTCAGTGTTTTCCCCAGCTTTTTAAAGGTATAGTTGGCAAATGTCACAATTGGCTTCTGGCTCCATTGATTTATATTCTTACCACAAGCAAAATATTCCCTCCCAAAACCTTGAATCTTACCCAAAAAGAAATTAAAGATCTGGGTTCTGTTATCAGCTTCAAATTCAGAGGTGGATAAAGCTCCTCAGATGCAGTACCTCTTGATACAGAGATCTATAATGTAAAAAGAAAAGTTATCTATCCCACACACCAAACATACAGTAGAGTCTCAGGGATATAATGGCAATAGACGTTGCCCCAAAAAAGAGAGATGGAGAAGCATTTAGCAGTGGTTGGTTCGTATCAGTTCTGAGTTCAGCTGGCCACATATTGTTAGGGTCATCTACTCCAGGAGCAGGAAATGCTCATTGTTTGGGACCCAGTTTTGTTCCCTAGAAATAGTTCCCTAATCCATTGCTCTTGGCTCTTGGCTTTGTCATCTCTCTCACCCTTTTTTATATGTTCCCAATGAATTTTTACTATTAAGTCATGATTCAGGCTCCCAGGGTGGGCATTACCATGTACCCAGGTAGAGACCACCCTGGAAAGATGGAGGACAAATGAGAATTTGGGCAGAGTCGGTTCAGATCTTCCCAGGATATAGGGCAGAGGGGTCTTATACACACTCTGGAACCATTTGAACAAACATCACTCTGCCTTCTGAGAGGTTTCTTCTTTTACGTAAGAAATGCCATATAAAGCTGAGGAGCTTTCTCAGTGTACTTCTTAGTGTACTTCCTTCTCACAGAAAGTTCGGGGCCCAGAGGTCTCTCCATTTGTACTGTCATATCTTTTTTTTTTTTTTTTTAAATATACAGTCTTACTTTGTCACCCAAGCTGGAGTGCAATGATGCAATTTCGGCTTACCACAACTTCTGCCTCCTGAGTTCCAGCGATTCTCATGCCTCCAACTCCTGAGTAGCTGGGACTAGAGGCACTACCATGCCTAGCTAATTTTTATATTTTTAGTAGGGATCGGGTTTCACCATGTTGGCCAGGCTGATCACTAATACTTGACCTCAGGTGATCTGCTCGCCTTGACCTCCCAAAGTGCTGGGATTATAGGTGCGAGCCACCGCACTTAGCTTTTTCTTTTTCTTTTTTTTTCTTTTTTTTTGAGATGTAGTCTCATTCTGTCGCCCAGGCTGGAGGGCAGGGGTGTGATCTTAGTTTACTGTAACCTCTGCCTCCTGGGTTCAAGCGACTCTTTAGTCTCCGCCTCCCAAGTATCTAGGATTACAGACGTGTACCACCACTCCGCCCCCAAGTATCTAGGATTACAGACATGTACTCAGCTAGCTAATTTTTAAATTTTTTAGTAGAGACAGGGTTTCACCTTGTTGGCCAGGCTGGTCTCGAACTCCTGACCTCACGTGATCTGCCTGCCTCAGCCTCCTAAAGCGCTGGGATTACAGGCATGATCTGTCGTGCTTTGCCTGTTGTATCTTTTAATCCAGCTGCTGCAACTTCATTTCAGATGTTTTGGATTTTCTATGAATCTGTTTTGGTTCATTTTGTGTCCCAAAAGTTGTATCTATCACACACTTTAAGACCTCTCTGCTAGGCTGGGCGCGGTGGCTCACGCCTGTAATCCCAGCACTTTAGGAGGCTGAGGCGGGCGGATCACGAGGTCAAGAGATCGAGACCATCCTGGTCAACATGGTGAAACCCCGTCTCGACTAAAAATACAAAAATTAGCTGGGCGTGGTGGCATGCGCCTGTAGTCCCAGCTACTCGGGAGGCTGAGGCAGGAGAATTGCTTGAACCCAGGAGGCGGAGGTTGCAGTGAGCCGAGGTCGCGCCACTACACTCCAGCCTGGCGCCTGGTGACGGAGTGAGACTCTGTCTCAAAAAAAAAAAAAAAAAACCTCTCTGCTTTAGTTATGTCACGCTACTGTGACATAATTTCCTTAAACTTAGAGGCCTGGTTGTTTAGCTGAGAGAATCTATTAGGCATGGCCTTAAATCTTAGAATTTCAGAGAAATTTACTGCCCCACCCTTGATCTGATATTTACACTTTGGGCATTTTTTCCCATGCTCCAAAAGTCAAAAGCATTTTTTAAAATTTATTCTTTTTAAATAATAGAGATGGGGTCTTGCCATCTTGCCCAAGCTGGTCTCGAACTCCCAGGCTCAATCAGTCCTCAATACCTCAGTTTCTAAAGTGCTGGGATTACAGGCATGAGCCACTGTACCTTTCCAGATTTTTTGTTTTAGAAAATAGCCTTGGTGGGGCAAGGTGGCTCAAGCCTGTAATCCCAGCACTTTTTTGAGAGACCAAAGCAGGCAGATCACCTGAAGTTAAGAGATTGAGACCATCTGGCCAACATGGTGAAACCCCGTCTCTACTAAAAATACAACAATTAGCTGGGCATGGTGGCAGGCACCTGTAATCCCAGCTATTTGGGAGGCTGAGGCAGGAGAATGGCTTGAACCACAGAGGTAGAGGTTGTAGTGAGCCGAGATCACACCACTGTACTCCAGTCTGGGCAACAGAGTGAGATTCCATCTCAAAAAAAAAAAAAAAAATAGCCTTTTGGTTGGGTTCATGGCTCACACCTAATCCCAGCACTTTGGAGGAAGCAGAGGCGGGTGAATCATGAGTTTAGGAGTTCAACACCAGCTTGACCAACATAGTGAAACCCCATCTCTGCTAAAAATGCAAAATATCATCCAGGCGTGGTGGCAGGTGCCTGTAATCTCAGCTACTTGGGAGGCTGAGGCAGGAGAATCGCTTGAACCTGGGAGGCAGAGGTTGCAGTGAGCCAAGATCTCGACACAGCACTCCAGCCTGGGTGACAGTGTGAGACTCCATCTTGGAAAAAAAGAAAAAATAGCCGTCCTAATGATTGTGAAGTGGTATCTTGTGGTTTTGATGTGCATTTTTCTAATGATTAGTGATGTTGAGCATCTTTTCATGTGATTATTGGTCCCTTGTGTATGTTCTTTGGAGAAATATTTGAATATTCAAGCCTTTTGCCCATTTTTTAGTTGGATTGTTTTTTGTTTTTCAGTTTGTAGGACTTTATATCTTCTGGGAGTTAACTCTTTAGATGGATATTTGCAAATATATTCTCCTCCTAATCTCTAGGTTCCCTTTTCATTCTGTTAGTGTTTTTTTGTGGGGGGAGTGGGGGGCAGAATGAGTCTCTGTCGCCCAGGCTCCAGTGCAGTCATGTGATTTCAGCTCACTGCATCCTCCACCTCCCAGGTTCTAGTGATTCTCCTGTGTCCACCTCCTAGTAGCTGGGATTACAGGCGCACATCACCATGTCTGGATAATCTTTCTATTTTTAGTAGAGACAGGGTTTTGCCATGTTGCCCAGACTGATCTTGAACTCCTGACCTCAAGTGATCCACCCACCTTGGCCTCCCAAAGTGCTGGGATTACAGGTGTGAGCCACTGCTCCCAGCCTTATATGCCGTCTTGAGAAGGCTAAGGGATGCCTAGATAGCTAGTAAAACATTATTTCTGGGTGTGTCTGTGAGGCTGTTTTTGGAAGAGATTAGCATTTGAATCAGTAGACTAAGTAAAGAAAGATCCACCCTCACGAGTATGGGCCAGCATCATCCAATCAGCTGAGGGCCTGAATAAAATAAAAAGATGGAGGAACGGAGAATGCTGCCTCTCCTTGAGCTGAGATATTTGTTTTCTCTTTTCCGTGGACATCAGAGCTCCTGTTCTGGCCTTTGGATGCTGGTAATACTGCCTCACCTCCACGTCTGGTTCTTAGGTAGGCCTTTAGACTCTGACTGGATTATGCCATAAACTTTCTGTGAGCCAGTTCTTATGATAAATCTCTTCTCATATATATGCGCATATATATATATATATATATGAGAAGAGATTATATATATGTAATTATTTCTGTTTCTCTCGAAAACCTGGACTAATACATTGTTCAAAAGTTGAGGCAAAATAAAAACGTTTCCAGATAAGGAAACAGAGAATGTGTTAGCAGTCTTGGCTTACTAAAGGAAGTCCTTTAAGCTGAAAGGATGTGGTACCAGATGGTAACTTGAAGAAAAAGAAGAGCAGAAGTTAATTTCAGAGGTAAACATGAACTACAATAAGTAAATGTTTCTTTTATTACCTTAACTGAATTAAAAGCATTTGCAGGCTGGGCATAGTAGCTCACATCTGTAATTGCAACACTTTGGGAGGCTGAGGCAGGCTTGCTTGAGCCCCAGAAGTTGGAGGTTGCAGTGAGCTGTGTTTGTGCCACCAGACTCTATCCTGGGTGACAGAGTAAGACGCTGTCTCAAAAAAAGGGGGAGAATTCCCATAAAACAGTAATTACAAAACTGTTTAAGACAATAATTATAAAATTGTTTAAGACACCAGAAGGCAATAAAAATGGAAAAGAAGAACAAAAAATATGAGACAGAAAGCATATAGAATCAGAGACATGTCTATCAATGACAGTGAATTGTTGACATAAATATATATGTATAGATTAATGGAACAGTATTGAGGGTCTAGAAATAATGACAACATTTATGACCAAGTGAAACTTGATTAAAGTACTGAAGCAATTCAGATGGGCAAAAAATAGTCTTTAAAGCAAATGAGGCTGGGTGCAGTGGCTCACCCCTGTAATCCCAGCACTTTGGGAGGCCAAGGTGGGAACATCTGTTGAGTCTAGGAGTTTAAGAATAGTCTTGGGCAACATGGTGAGACCTTGTCTCTACTAAAAATTTTAAAGGTAGCCAGACGTGGTGGAGTGTACCTGTAGTTCCAGCTTCTCAGGGGGCTGAGGTGGGAGAATTGTTTGAGCCTGGGAGGTCAAGGCTGTGGTGAAAGGTGATTACACCACTGCACTTGACCCTGGGTGACAGAATGGTACCTTGCCTCAAAACAAACACAAATGTAGGACGAGTGCAGGGGCTCATGGCCTGTAATCCTAGTTTCCGGGAGGCCAAGGCAGACAGATCACTTGTGTCCAAGAGTTCAAGACTATCCTAGGCAACATGGTGAAACCCCATATCTACAAAACATATAAAAATTAGCTGAGTGTGGTGTAACGTGCCTGTAGTCCCAGCTACTTGCAGGGCTGAGATGGGATGATCACTTGAGCCCAGGAAGTTGAGGCTGCAATGAGCCATGATCGTGCCACTGTACTCCAGCCTCAGTGACAGAGTGAAACCCTGTCTCAAAACAAATGGTGGTGAAATAATTGGATATCTACATGCAGACAGTTGAAGTTGTGCTCTCACCTCACACCACATACAAAAATTAACTCAAAATGGATCTTAGACTTAAGCGTATAAGCTAAAACTATAAGACTTTTAAAATATAAGAGAACATTTTTATTAAATTGGATTAGGCAAAGGAGTTCTTGTATATGACATCAAAAAAATTGTACTATATCAAAATTAAAAATATTAGTGTGTTAAGAGACACCATTAAGAAGTAGAAAACACAGTCTGGGTGACATGAGAGAAAGTAGTTGTAAATCAAATAATCAAATCATTTAGATAAAGAGCTATTCAAAATATATGAAGAAGGCCAGGTGCGGTGGCTCACGCCTGCAATCCCAGCACTTTGGGAGGCTGAGGTGGGCGGATCACTGGAGGCCAGGAGTTAAAGACCAGCCTGGCCAACATGGTAAAACCCTGTGTCTACTAAAAATACAAAAACTAGCCGGGCATGGTGGTGCATGCCTCTAATCCCAGCTTCTCTGGAGGCTAAGGCAGGAGAACTGCTTGAATCTGGGAGGCAGAGGTTGCAGTGAGCTGAGATTGTGCCACTATGCTCCAGCCTGGACAACAGAGTGAGACCCGGTCTCAAAACAAAAAATTACACACATACACATGAAGAAGTCTTATATCTCTATAATACACACAACCCAAGTAAAAAATGGGCTTATGATTTGAATATATATTTCACCAGAGAATATGTGTGAATAATAAACACATGGAAAAACAATCAGCACCATTAGTAATTAGGGAAAGGCTTAATTGAAGCCACAGTGATATACCACTTGATCATACTGGCTGAAAGAAAAAGAACAGGCAATAAAAAGTATTGATAAAACACATTGAAATCCTTTATACATTGCTGGGGGGAGTCTAAGATGGTACAGCTTTTTTTTTTTTTTTTTTGAGACAGAGTTATCCTGTTGTTATCCAGGCTGCAGCAGTGGCACAATGCAACCTCCGCTTCCCGGGTTTAAGCAATTCTCCTTCCTCAGCCTCCTGAGTAGCTGGGATTACAGGCACCTACCACCACACCTGATTAATTTTTGTATTATTAGTAGTAATGGGGTTTCACCGTGTTGGCCAGGCTGGTCTCGAACTCTGACCTCAGGTGATTCGCCTCCCTCGGCCTCCCAGAGTGCTGGGATTAAAGGAGTGAGCCACCGCGCCTGGCTGGTACAACCATTTTTGATAACAATTATGATCAGTTTCTTGAGAAATGAAACCTATTTATTCCTTTTTTTTCTTTTTGTTTTTTGAATAAAGACTAGATCTTATCATGTTGCCCAGGCTGTTCTCAAACTCCTGGACTCAAGTGATCCTCTTGCCTCAGTCTCCCTGAGTGCCACTGCACCAGCTGAAAACATATTTCTATCCAAAGACTTGTTTAAGAATGATCTTAGCAGCATTCTTCTTAATAGGCAAAAATTGGAAGCAGTCTAAATGTCTATCACCTGATGGATGAATAAACAAAATATTCATGCACTGCAATATTTTATAGTGATAACAAGAAACAAACTACGGATCCATGCTACAAACTACAGAAGCATGGATAAGCTTCAAACAAGGCTGAGGAAAAGAAACCAGATCACAAAGATGAGATATAAAATTTTATTTTACAGAATTATATGGATTGTATATTAAAAGGAAAACTACAGAGATAGCAAAAATAGTGATTGTTTGAGGCTTGGGATCATCATGGGGATTGATTGCAGGTGGGCATAAAGTCTCTTTTTTTTTTTTTTTAATTTTTATAGCCTGTTAGACTGCAGGGCATAAGGTCTCTTTTTGGAGTGACAGGTAAAACTGAATTGTGATGATTATACAGCTTTATAAATTTACTGAAATGTCATAGAAATGTATACTTTAGACCAGTGAATTACATGTATGTGAATTATACCATAATAAGGCTGTGCTTAAAATGCTATACACCCGGCTGGGTGTGGTGGCTCATGCCTGTAATCCCAGCGCTTTGGGAGGCTTGAGATGGGAAGATCACTTGAGCCTAGGAGTTCAAGACCAGTGTGGGTGACAAAATGAGACCCATCTCTACAAGGAAAACAAAAACCAAAAATTAGCCAGGTGTGGTTGCCTGCACCAGTGGTCCCAGCTGCTTGGGAGGCTTTCTTTTAACTGTCTTTAAAAGAAAAAAAAAAAAAAAAAGCAGCTACAGGTAGATGAAATTCCACCACAATGACGAGTTAAAAATTATTACCAAGTTTGTTTGTCTGTTTTTTTTGAGATGGGGGCGTCTCACTCTGTTGCCCAGACTGGAGTGCAGTGGCATTATCACAACTCATTGCAGCCTTCACCTCTCTGGGCTCAGGTGATCCTCCCACCTCAGCCTCCATGTAGCAGATACTACAGACTTGTGCCACTATGCCCAGCTAATTTTTTTGTATTTTTTGTAGAGGTGGGGTTTTACCATGTTGCCCAGGCTGGTCTCAAACTTATGGGCTCAAACAGTGTGCTCCTCCTCAGCCTCCCAAAGGGGTAGGATTACAGGCATGAGCCATCACAAGAAATGCCCAGACTGGTTTCAAACATGGGCTCAAACAGTCTGCCAACATCAGCCTCCCAAAGTGTTAGGATTACAAGCGTGAGCCACCACACCTGGCCACAATGTTTTCTCAACAAGAAACTTTAGGCCGGGTGCGGTGGCTCACACCTGTAATCCTAGCACTTTGGGAGGCCACGGCGGGTAGATCACCTGAGGTCAGGAGTTCAAGACCAGCCTGATCAACATGGTGAAACACTGCCTCTACTAGAAATACAAAATTAGACGGATGTGGTGGCTCATGCCTGTAATCTCAGCTGCTTGGGAGGCTGAGGCAGGAGAATCACTTGAACCAGGGAGGCAGAGGTTGTAGTGAGCCGAGATCGTGGCATTGCAGTCCAGCCTGGGCAATGAGTGAAACTCTCTCTCAAAAAAACAAAAAAACGAAGAAATTTTATGTAGTGAACATCCCTTGAAATAAATGGACTATAAACTGGATTTTCAAACTTTTGTTTTTTAAAATATTTTAATTGTTATTTTATTTATTGTAGTATAATTCTGTCTGTTGGTGTGCTGATGTCAGTCACATCTTATTTGCTAAATGGGTAACATACAATTTATTAAATATTTTTATTGCCTTTTTTTTTTTTTTTTTTTTTTTTCAAGGCACTATGCTATAGAGATACAAAGTGAAAAAGCCACAAAAGGCTGCTGGGAATTTGCAGTAAAAAAGATGGGAGGGATTAGAATACTTCCAGTTTCCTACAGTATAAATAACATTCATTGATTCAGCGATTTCTAGGCACTGTGTGAGTTGCTGACTATATTTTGGTCAACAAAACAGGCAAGGTCCCTTTACTCTCAGAGCTTACAGTCTGGTAACACCAGCGTAGAACTGGTATTCTGAGCTTTGGGATGCTTTGAGGTTTTATAGGAAAAGGAACAGTCACATCCATTTAACGAGATTGAGAAAGACATCATGGAATGAGTAGTAAGTGCAATGGGCATTAATCTCTTTCTATTGACAGAGTAGGCAAGTTTAATTGCACGGGTACTCTAAAGAAATTAGCATGAACAAAAAAGCAAGAGCTTGTTTGAGAAGCAGCAAATGGTCCTCAGGTTTTATCTTATTTGTTTTCCCCCTGTTGGTTATACTTCACTATATATCATTAAATCAAAGATGCCATGAATTATAAACTGCAACATTATTTTATACATAGATGCTTTTGATTTTAATTGTAAGATGCATCCTGATTTCACAGATGCTAGAATGTGAAAATACTTGTACCTTTAAAATTTCTGTGATAATATACATAATATTTATCATAACTTTTTTTTTTTTTTTTTGGAGACAGAGTCTTGCTCTGTCACCAGACTGGAGTGCTCTGTCACCAGGCTGGAGTGCAGTGGTGTGATCTTGGCTCACTGCAACCTCCGCCTTCTGAGTTGAAGTGATTCTCCTGTCTCAGCCTCCCGAGTAGCTGGGACTACAGGTGTGTGCCACCACGCCCAGCTAATTTTTGTATTTTTCGTAGAGGCGGGATTTCACCAAGTTGACCAGGATGGTCTCAATCTCTTGACCTTGTGATCCACCCACCTCGGCCTCCCAAAGTGCTGGGATTATAGGTGTGAACCACTGCGCCTACCCATCGTAACTATTTTTAAATGTACACTACACAGTTCAGTAGTGTTAAGTACAAGCAATCTTCAGAACTCTTCATCTTGAAAAACAAAACGTTTTAAAGATAAAAATAAAGTGTAGTAGTCTCCATTATCCATGGGGAATATGTTCCAAGACCTCCAGTGGAAGTCTAAAATTGTATATAGTATAGAACCCTATGTATACTATGATTTTTTTTCTATACTTACATACCTATGATAAGGTGTGATTTATAAATTAGGCACAGTAAGAGATTAACAATAACCCTAATAATAAAATAGAACAGTTATAACACTATGCTGTAATAAAGTTGTGCGAATGTCTGTCTGTTTTACTCACCTGTTTTCAGAGTGTGGCTGACCATAGACCATGGAAAGGAAAACCACTGATAAAGGTGGACTTAGTAAGTTTTAGCAAGTTTAGCTGTGCATGTGTTAGTAAGTTTAGCTGCATAATGTCAGAGACCCAAGTTAAAAGTGGCTTAAATATTTAAGTTTATTTTCTTTCATACATAAAGTCCAGATGTAGACAGTTTTTACTGGCATAGTATCCCTGGAATCATCTGCAGACTTTTTCTAGTTTTCTGCTTGTCTTTAAAACTGTGGCCTTCAACTTCATGATACAAGATGGAGTTACATTCCACTGCAAATATACATAGAAAAGAAAGAAAGAAAGAAAATAAAAGATGGAGTTACAGTCATCCTAATCCTGTTCTAAGCAGCAGAATTGAGAAAGGGGGAAAGAAAGGACATAACCTCTATAACCTCTCTCTTTAAGTACTATCCTAAAATTGTACATAGCACTTTTTCTTACAACCCACTGGTCAACACATAGTTACTGAATTATGCCTAGCTGCAAGGGAAATAGTCTTCTTTCCACACAGCCATGTCCTAGCTAAAAATTGGGAATTCTGTATATAATCTATAAAGCTTGAATATTTTCAGTCAGATATTTTAATTTCCTGTTTAGTACTTGGTAAATTAATTTGAGCAGTAGGGGTCGCTGTTGAACAAGTATTTATTTCTTTCCTATTTTTTGTTTTGGTTTGGTTTGGTTTTGGTTTTTATTTTTGGGACAGAATTCCACTCTGTTGCCCAGACTGGAGTGCAGTGGTGCGATCTCAACTCACTACAACCTCTGCCTCCGGGGTTCAGGCAATTCTCATGCCTCAGCCTCCCAGTTAGTTGGGACTACAGGTGCACACTACCATGCCTGGCTGATTTTTGTATATTTTTAGTGGAGACAGGGTTTCACCATGTTGGCTAGTCAACTCTTGAGCTCAAGTGGTCTGCCTGCCTCAGCCTCCCAAAGTGCTGGGATTACAGGTGTGAGCTACTGTGCATAGCCATTTCTTTTCTTTTCTTTTCTTTCTTTTTTTTTTTTTTTTGATGTGTTTATTTTTTCAGACATGGGGTCTTGCTACCTTTTGCAGGCCAGACTTTGGAACTCATGGGATCAAGTGATCCTCCCCCATCAGCCTACCAAGTAGCTGGGACTGCTGGCACGCACCACTGCAGCTGACTCTTTCCTAGTTTCTTTGTTCAATCTGTCTGCCCTTTTCCACCCAAACTCTGGCTTTAGAGCCTCCTGAAGTGATTTCTTGGATCCTGTTTGTTTACTAAGCATTTAAATTAAATTTGTTACATTAGTAAACAGATCCCCCAAATGTATCAAACTGAGATTTTAAAAACTAATAGGAAAGGCAAAAGTAATGGCACACACACACAAACACAAACTGCTTAATATTCAGGAACTCTATTAAATGATATAATTCTAAATTGGTACAAGTGGCTTCAAAGTTGTTTCCTCAGCTATGTAAGTTATAGAAAAACAATTATAATTTTATACAAATCAACAATATACTAGTGTATACAAACCAAGTTGCTTAGCTTTCTGAAAACCAGAATATTGAAGAACATTCTACCCCTAGAAGTCATGGCTCTTGCAGTATCTGCTTGCGTGTTTAGGTGATCCTGTCCTTTGAAACAACGAGAAGAATCTAATTGCTCCCATGTTTTTCTGATGACTACTTCTTTGTAACTGTTTATCGATAGATTACAGAAATATGATATGTCCTCTGCGTTAATATAAAACCAGATTATCTGGCTGGGTGCAGTGGCTCACACCTGTAATCCCATCACTTTGGGAGGCTGAGGTGGTGGGCTGTGTGATGGCAACCTCTGTGCCCAGCCTAATCCCAGCAATTTCAGAGGCTGAGGCAGGAGGATCTCATGAGCCCAGGAGTTCAAGACTAGCTTGGGCAACATAGTGAGACCCCATCTCTACAAAAAATACAAAAATTACCCAGGTGTGATAACACATTTTTGTAGTCCTGCCTTCTTAGGAGGCTGAGAGGGGAGCATTGTTTGAGTCCAGAGGTCAAGGCTGCAGTGATAGGACCACTGTACTCCAGCCTGAGCAAAAGAGTGAGACCTTGTCTCAAAAGAAAAAAAATATATAAATACATTACAGCGTTGTATATTACTGCCTATGAGTGCACCCAGAGAATAATGACCAAAGGGATGCAGTATCTTAGAAACCATGTTATTTAAGAACATTAGAAGAACCTGCTAGGCACAGTGGCTCACAAATGAAATCTCAACACTTTCCGAGGCTGAGGCAGGAAGATCACTTGAGGCCAGGAGTTTCAGACCAGTCTGGTCAACATAGTGAGACTCCGTCTTTGTGTGTGTGTGTGTGTGTGTGTGTGTGTGTGTGTGTGTGTGTGTGTGTGTGT